>CP126894.1:49835000-49962500 GCA_030440675.1 Furcifer pardalis | reverse complement strand
ATCTTTTGTTTCTTTCTAATTCTTACCATCGTGAATGTCATGTTAATGCCAATATTCACTTTCTAGGAACCCAAAAGAAGAGTGTGAGTGTGTGTGTGTGTGTGTGTGTGTGTGTGTGTGCGTGCGTGCGTGTGCGCGCACGTGCGTGAGAGTGAGAATATCTTTTTTCCTGCAGCAAAAGCTTTCTCTCCGCACTATACATGCCATGTCCAACTGCTTCTAAAACATGGGTCTACAGATAATAGCAGCTAGGTATTTAAAGGAAACAAATCAAACACCAAAGTTCGATTGCTATTTCTAACTGCTGAGTATTTTAGTACAACCCCAGCATGCCACTGCAGTGGCTCTTAAGCCCCAGCCAGGGAGGTGCCCCTGGGGACAGGTGGAGAGAATCCCGGGGCTGGACATGGCAGCAGCCTCTCCGCCCAGTCACAGGTATCTTAAGGCTTCTGCTTGTTCTGGCCTCTCACTCTTTCTCTCTTATTTCTGCCTTTGGAAGAGAATGTCTTTTTTTTTTGAGTGTCTTCATCTTCTCAGCCATCTTTACTTACCTTCTTTCTTAAACTATCTAACTTGAATTTCCTGCCTTCATTATAGACACCTTATCAAGAACTCTGAGCACATGTATCTTCAGATCTCATTTTGTGAGTAAATGCTATTTTTATTTCTATCAAACATTTAGTCCAAGTGTGTTTATTACTTGGGCTAAAAAGGGTGAGAACTAGGGAGACTTATATTCAAATAAAAAGGCCTAAAACCTGCCTGGTTTTGCTGTGTAGCTGCTACAATTAACTTAACACTAACTATAGATGTACCAGATAAACTGTTGAATGGTAAGTTAATGCACATGTAAATCCCACTGATTCAATTATCTGTCCCCCACCAGGGCGGATCGGAGAGGCTCTCTTGTAATTCCATCAGCTAGAGAGGCGCGCCTCTCTAGCACTAGGAGGAGGGCCTTCTCCGTGACCGCCCCGGCCCTGTGGAACCTCCTGCCAATTGATCTACGACAACAGAGCTCCTGCCCTTCCGGAAGGGCCTGAAAACCTGGCTGGCTGGACAAATTTGGGGATCAAAGATTGCTGGATCTCATGTTGGGTGGCTGATCAGATGAGACAGCCACCCTCTGCTCCTGCCTCCCTACTCCTTCCCTTGCTTTTTCTTTTTTATATAATTCTGTAATTTTGTAATCTGAAAATGTTCAATTCCTTTTTAGTCTAATTTTTAATATTATAGTTACTCATATTTTTAATTGTTAACAGTGAAGTGAACTTTGATAACGATGGTTTTAAATTATGTATTTTTATTCCTGTTTTGTAAGCCGCCTAGAGTTGGGATTACCCGATTGGGGCGGGATAACAAGTTGGAACAAATAAATAAATAAATCTACTTTAATCGGGCCTGGCAATTTGCCTAATAGGCAAAAACGTGACAATGGAATTTCCTGTGTAAACCTAAACTGCTCGTTTCATTCTAGCCAATTATTCAAACAGACATTTGCATATTATTGTTTATAGAACAACTTTTATGATTAGAAGGCTGTTCTAATCATCTCATGATGATGGTGAGAGAATGTCATGCGAATGCACTGGTGCCTCTTTGTTGGAAGAGAGAATTACCAACAACTGAAAGGCCTGCTAGATCCGAAACCACTTTGTTACTCTGGCCAAGCCTCCCCAGCTGATTGGCATAAGTTGACAAGACACAGTGTGCTTTGCTGGCTATGCTGTTCTCCTTTTCCCTGGCTGTAATTCAGACTCAAATAAAAACACAGGGAATGCTTACTTTGTACTAGATCATGACTGCTTTGTTCCTGACTGTTCCTTCAGTACAATTTTTTCACACTTCTTAAATAATGTAATTCCCTATTCAGTTTCATAAGGCCAGAGAAATGTTTCCCTCCTTAACTGCTACAACAAAGAAAGGTACCAAAAGAAAAAACAAAGGTGTGTTGGGGAGAGTAAGGCACCAAAACACCTACCTGCAACACAGGGAATTCTTGGATTATTTCAGAAATGCTGCAGATTGTTTCTGCAACAGGTAAAAAGCTGTTGCCTGCAGGAGTGATGATATCGAATGCACATTCTAAGAGCTCTCTTGGGTGGCAGCGGTCTAATTTCCGAGGCCTAAAGACTCGCTCAATGCAGTATCTAGAAAAGGAGAGAAATGGGAATATTCTGCTATACGTAGCTCTCTTTTCCATAGTACACACAGACTCATTTATTCCACTTTTGTCTACCCTGACAGTGGACCCTTCAAGAGTTGTAACCAAAAACCAGGAAGATCCAGTTCTCCAGATGTAATTACACTCCAACTATCACCAGATGTAGTCTGGCAAGTCGGCAGTTCAAGACCTGGGTACTTCATGATGGATTGAGCCTCTGTCTCTGTCCAAGCTCTTGGGGATATGAAAGGAGCCTCATTTGGGCATTCCCTGAGTGGAGTTTCTTCTGCAAAAATCATTTCAACCCAGAATAATTTCTGGCACAAAATTATTATTGCTACTAACAGATGTAGCTGGGATGGCCAAAGTCAGAAATGACTGGAAATGAAGTTCAACAACATCTACAAGGCTGGATGTTCCTTCCCACCTGTATCCACCCCATCCAAGGCTTAAATATAGCTCTTTCCCAGTCCTTCTGTATAAGATAGTCTTTTGTAGCAGGAAATACCAAGAACTAAGCTTGGAACCTGCTGGAGCATGGAAAACACACGTCCCTTCCTTATAAGTTAGCATGAGCACTGATTGTTTCTTAAAAAATGTTTTTAGGACAATTCTGAACGAAAGGGGGAAAAAAACCTTCCTGGCCACGTCCCTTACCTTTTCAAGTTTGTTATGTTATTTCTAGCAACAAATCTTGCAAAAGGAACCTGTAAACACAGTAAGAAATAGGGTTTAATGGTGTTTTTTTAAAACCCCCCCCCCCCACAAAAACCTGGTAAACAACATAACACAAATGGACTTTCCTTTATGTATCAACTCTTGTGAAGGTACTGTATACATCCCTTCCCCTTTATTAATACAAAATCAATACATTTCTATAAAATTATTCTCTTCACGATCCTTTCCTAACTTTGATATTATATATTATAGCTATGTTCTGAACCTCTTCATAGCTTTCATTAAAAAATATAATTTATTTTCCAATTCCAAGCTACCACTAATCTTGCCACTCTTATAACATTTGAAATTAATTCTTTAGTTGACCAGTAACATTTTACATTGTCAAATATTGATAAAGGGTTTTTTTCCTGGCATCCCTCTAAATTTAACTTGGTTAAAAACCAATTTGCTTAAAAACCAAATGCCAACATTTGAACAAGTAACATGCTGTTAATTCTGTGCTAATACAATTCCGCAGAATCACCTTCCTGTGCTCATTAGTGCTCACCCTGAGATCATAAGGAAGCATCACCAACATTCCACTGTGATCCATCAGATATGAAGCTTCACTGTGCTCATACAGTTTCTTATTCTTAGGCATTAGCAGAGGCGTATGAAGCTTGATAGCTCCTGTTAAGAACAATTGAAAGACTGAATTCCATAGAACAAAATATGCAATCAATATTTAAGGTGATTTCTAAAAACCAGGTTACTTCACATAGTACTGTAACTCATTTTTCATTTAATAAAATGTTGTATTTAGGATCAGACTATCAGATCCTCTTGACTATTTTACATCACCTTGGATTATTTCATGGAATTGCCAATTTAACAAGGTTTGATGAATTTATCAGTTGGCTTGGCATATACTATACCCTTATATTTTCTGTGTAAACTTCCTGGGATAAAAGAGAGCATTATAGGCTTCTGGACATCTCTTTAGGGCTTACGTTGCAATAAATAGTACCTAATATGGTGGTTTAGTGGTTACCCTGCTTACGACAGGAAGGTTGCCAGGTCAGCAGCTTGAGACCCAAGTGCTGTGTGACAGAGTGAGCTCCTGTTGTCTGTCCCAGCTGCTGCCAACTTAGCAGTTTGAAAGCAAGAAATTGCAAGTACTGTAGATAAATAGGTGCCACTTTGACCAGGAAGGTAACAGCACATCAGCCTCTAGTCATGACTGTCACATGACCATGGAAATGTTTACAAATGCAGTGCTGGATCTTTGGCTGTAAATGCAGATGAGCATTTGGACTAGAGTTGGACATGACTGGCTTTCAAGCAAGGGAGACCTTTACCTTTACCTAACACAACTACATGACATCTTACTAGAAAGATTAGGACCGTGATGGTGAACCTTGGCACTCCAGATGTTCTTGGACTTCAATTCCCAGAAGCACAAGCACCCTGTGAATCCACATAAATGGGTTTACTGCAATTCACCCGGCCCACGCTGCCCTCATCACTCCCGGAAGCTGATGTAAAATGCACCCAGATGGTTAAGACTCTTCTGGATTAACCTTTCCTCCATCTGGGCGCATTTTACTTCTGCTTCTGGGAGTGATGAGGGCAACGCGGGCCAGATGAATCACAATAAACCCATTCATGTGGATTCACAGGGTGCTTGGGCTTCTGGGAATTGAAGTCCAAGAACATCTGGAGTGCCAAGGTTCGCCATCATGAGATTAGGATGTGTGCTAAAAGACAAGCAATTCACACCCGGTGATGAACACTCCCTCCCCTCCCCCATATCCAGGGATGAGCACTGCAAGTGTCCTCAAAAGATGATATTGTCTTTACTGGCCAGTCTGATGAGTTAGCAGCTGTATCAGATTGGAGCCAAATCAAACTTAAGAGGGAGAACCAAAATTCTCACAAACAACGTAAGAGATGTACGGTTTCGGTTTGTCTTTTAACAGTAAAAAAATTATACAATTTGATTTTAAACATTTTTTGTGTGAATTAAGAAGTCAAAATAAAGGATAAGTTTTTAATGTGATCATGACCTCTGTAATCCACCAGCAAATGTTTAGTGAGGCTTAGTGGTTAAGGCGCTGAGCTGCAGACTGGAAGATCAGGTTTCGATACCCAAGAGCTGCACGATGGGGGACATGAAAGGAGCCTCATTTGGGCATCCCCGTAAACTCCTTCAACCCAGAGTAATCTCTGACACGAAAGTATTATTTATCATATAAAGACACCTACCATGTCTTTTAAAGATTCGGCTGATTGTCTCACATACATGCTGTTGAATCTTGGCTGTCCGAATAGAAAAACTACCCTAAAAATCAATAAGTATCATATCATGGGTCATAAACAATACACGCCTTCTCTGTGACACTGGAGACATTCAGAGGACAACCATAAATTGTCAGGCTACAAATGCCACACTACTGCAGCCAAGACATAGGGAAGTCATAGTCAGCAAATAAAGTGCACAAATATATTACAATAAGCAAATTGCTTCTTTTTATTTAATATCTGCAGCAGATTTATGCTTTCACTTCATTTTTTTTAATACTTGCAATAATTATTATAATCTAATGATACATATAACAAAGTGGCTGAAATCCAGTTCAGAGCTGCATGCCAAAAGCATGGCTGATGTCATCATCATGCAATGTTGCTTTTTAATTTAATTTATAAAGCTTCCTCCCCCTGTCCACAGGTTCTGAGGCTCCCATTATTATAAAAAAAATCATGAGTCTTGCTGCCAGATAGGGACAATCTCTAGATATTAAATGCTCCCCAACACCTCAACATCTCAAGGCTTCCCCATGGAAATAAGTTACAAGTGGCCAAATTCCAGCAAGAACAACAGGTTTGGGTTTCACATTTGGTTCTTGCTTCTGATATTAATGTAAAACAAACCTTGAGAATATCGCTGTCATACGTGTAATCTATGGCAGGAGAGATGCGCTGAGAGAATATCTGGCCCATCATTGTCCGGTAAGCTTTCCCATCTATGTTTGTTAAAGTGTGATGGAGGACTTCGTGAAGTTCAGACTCCTCCATCTGAGGTGGTGGAAGGTGTTCACTTTTTAACAGCTCTACTGCAGTTGGTCGTTTTGAAGGGTCATGGTTCAAGAGCCAAACAATAACCATTTTCTGCAAAGGGAGCCAAAATGGACATTCATAGTTTGCAGCAATAAACCGAAGAATTTTCTTTGTAATTGTTTCTTTCTTTTTAGTCACAGGTCTTACTAGAACCCACACATTATTTATAGATTTTAATTTCACTGTAATAACAATAGTTGTACCTCGCTTAAAGAGCATAATGTGTTCCACAGGATTGCTCTTTAAGCGAGTTTGCTCTTTAAGTGAAACACCATTGTAAGTGACCAATTGTGACTTCTGGTGGGGGGATTGTGAACACCTTTATTTGTTAAGCGAGTTTTTGGTTGGTTTAATTTGTTAAGCGAAGTGAATATTCAGAGAAAATTCTGCTCTTTAAGTGAGTTACTCTTTAAGCGAGGCGCTCTTTATGCGAGGTTTGACTGTATACAGTAAAACCTCACATAAAAGAGCACCTTGCTTAGAGTCTAACTCTCTTAAAGAGCAGAATTTTCTCCGAAAGGTCACCCTCACTTAACAACTAAAAACAACAAAAACCCACTTAACAATCGGGGTTCGCAATTCCCCCCCCCCCCCCGCCAGAAGTTACAATCGGTCACTTACAATGGCAGCGGTAGTGCTTTTTCCAAGTGTTTCGCTTAAAATGCAACTCGCTTAAAGAACAATCCTGTGGAATGCATTATGCTCTTTAAGCAATGTACCACTGTACCTCAGATGATATAAGAATCGAAGTATCAGAATAAATTAATTTTTCATTATCTATGAAATCTTCAGGCTACAGAGGATTTAAATATTTATTGGAAAAAATTGTCATGTTAATCCCACCTCACATCTCAATGTGGCGCAGCGGTGAGCCTGGCCACCTGACAGCTATGGTGGCGGGGTTGTAGTCCCCTGTCAGGTTCAACCATGCCACAAAGGTATCACTAGTGGTCCGGAATGGTTCTCCATTCATGAACCACAGGTCAGTTAAGTGGCCAGTGCATTGCTCTAACATGGCCAACTTCGACATGAGCCCAGTCAGTTGTGTTGTTGTATCTAAAATGGCTAAGGGAGCATTGAAATCATGGGCCTCAGTCTCCCATGCACCACTGGACCCTGTTACGGTAGCAGTAGGACCTCTCGATGGTGAGAAACTGTTAAAATCTCGTGGGAGATGATGCTTTGATCTGCCATGTCAAACTAGATGTGTGAAGTACAGATCAACCAAGTAAGTAAATATGTTAGTAATTCATTATTTTATCTTTCTAATGGTCTTTTCAGATCACTATGAAACTGTCACACAACAATTATTGGGCATGTAATAATTTTAAATCAAGAGAAGTACTCAATGATTACAGTACATTTTTAACACACAGCAATGACTAAGGCAGATATGACTACCTGTTTTGCATTTTTCACATCATCAAAATCTTCTGGAAATTCAATAGAAGGCTGAGAAATAAAGTAGATTAAAATCAGTCAGAAACAAAATTACAGATGATGCAAGTCCAAAAAAATATTATTTTTGGCGTTCATAACCATAGCAATTTGGAGGCTACCAATATTACAGTCAAATGCCAAGCTATATTTCCAGTCTTTCCCAGGTTTAAAAACTGATTTCTCATCACTGGTTAAGTCATTTGCGCTGCCCGATGTAGATTCTATGGATTATGAATGATTACATTCATGACACAAAGCAAACACGGATCGGTTATATTTTGTAATAAATTCACACCAGTTATCTCCATTATTATCTGAACCATGTTCTTAATAAATCCAGACTATTCTACAATAAATAAAAATATTATCTGAAGACTTTGCATGGGTGTTTTGTAATGCACAGAAGGTCGTTACAAATATCTGATCCAAGTATCCTAAGTATCCAAATATCCAATCTAAGTACAGTAATACCTCGGATAACGTTTACCTTGGATAACGCTAAAATCGCATAACGTTAAGTAATCTGGGGAGGAGATTTGGATCGAATAACGTTAAGGTCCTATGGAATGGATCGGATAACAACCGCTAAAGCCTGTGCGGTTACAATGTATCTCTATGGAGCTTTAACGTTATCCGATCCATCCCATAGGATTTTAACATGGATCGGATAACACTAAAAATCGGATAACACCAAGACTTGTGGAACCAAGTCTTAGCGTTATCCGAGGTATTACTGTATACACAAAGGTTTTTATTTTCAGTGCTTGAGTAACAATGTTTTACAAGATGCATAGAGAAATCAATGTACAAAGTAAGCCTTTTAGCATTATAAGTTTGAAAAAATGTCTGACGGACAGGTAATCATAAAGCTTTTATACATACAAGCCTTAATTGACTAAGGACAAAGATCCTTTCTGCTGCAGTTGTCAACGGATGATAAGACATCTCGAAGAATATTATACCCAAACTGAAGAGGTCCACTTTCTAGAATCAAAAGGTTGTAGGTTGAAAGAAGCAGTGAGTGTCATTGCAAAAGAGACAGGTTTTATTTGCTGCTTATTTCCTTCATTTTCTAACTGTACTGATAGCAGTGTGCCCAGTGAGCTCTGGAGCTTAGAATCTCCATGCCACTTCCATAATTGAATGACTTTACCTTAATGAAGCCCCAGCAAAACAACTTGTACAAAATATACCGAGATTATTTTCTACATTGTTATCATTCTCTCATCTTAGACCAAGGGTCACCAAACATTTTAAGCCAGGGGCGGGACCACCCCTATCCCCACACCACTCCCCCCTTCCTTGCTTATTGACCTGAAGGAGCCCCACTTGGACGCTCCAGCCGCCTCAATCCTTGTCCCCTCCACTTGGCTTGGTGTGTCCCTGTCAGCATTCTGTAGCAGGCCGGATGTTGTAAGGCTTGCAACATTCGCTCTGCTACAGAACGCCGGCAGGGACACACCAAGCAGAAGAGACAAGGATTGAGGTGGTGGCAGCAGCCGCAGATGATTTGATGCGTGGGCTGTAGTTTGGGGTCTTAGACACTTGCAGAAGCAGCTAAGGGGCATTTTACAGTGGCATCTGCTGCATTTTCTCTATCAAGCAGCTCCACAGTAGCACTTCATGCACAATCAGAAATGTATTTTACTTGTCAACAACAATATCTGGACCAGCTCCTAGGCATAAATCCTAAAATTCCTTGTGGGACCTGTTTCCATAAGTGTGCATGACAGGAACTTTACAGACAATATGATAGTTTACTAACTTCTCTCTCTCCTGCCCTTCTAGCACGAGCTATTCTAGGTGGCTTACAAACATAATACAAACACAGATACAGAAGAAACATACCCAACCCACCCATATAATAAAAAACTAAAACCTGACATGACAAGTTAATAAACTCAAAAGACAAAGAGCAGCACACCACACTGTGATTAAGCTTTAAAACAGGGGTCCCCAACTATTGGGCCATGGGCTATAACCAGGCCATGGGCTGTCCCAAACCAGGCCATGGGATGGGATGTGGCACTGGGAGCCTCGATGGCAGCCTTCTTCCCTCAACATGCTCCAACGAACGGAGCGAGAGCACAACATAGCAGATAGGTAGGTGGCCAGGTTCCTCCTCCACAATGCTTAACTACAGTGGGGCTCTGCCCCTTGCCTGTGTGCAGTGTGATACCGGTCCATGGAAAAATTGCTTAACACAAAACATGTCTATGTTGCAAAAAAAGTTAGGAACCCCTGCTTTAAAACATATGCTGACAAAAATGTATATAGGAAGCAAGAATTTATATAAAGGCCTCCCTGGAGGTTCGCCTTTTGCTAACTTATGGAATATTAACAGTGAGTGGGAGTGGTGGCCCTCAGCTGACAATGAATCCTAGGTTGAAGGGACCACCACCAAGAAGACCAAGTTTCTGGTAGAAACTTTTCTAGACTGTTACCTGATTGTATGCAGATTTAGTGCTTCCCTGAACCTCTGGACTCACGTAAAGAGCGGTGCCAACCATTCCTGTTAAGTTACCTGTAAAGGACAATGTTTAGTTACCAGCTACTTCATAGAGTCAAGAAGAAAATACATTTCATAATATTAGTTTTAAATTGAAAATCTGTTGTTTGCTAAGCTTGGAAAGGATCCTCTTCAGAAATGTATTATGGAACATCTCTGTGGGTATATTCTGGCTTGTAATGATGGTATGCACCCATGGAATAGTTATGCTCCCCAGTTTCTAATCGGATTCTGCCCACTATTTCCTCTTGTAATAATCTGACCCCTCCTTAATACCTATAGGGCAGGCAGAGATTGCCCAGTTTCCTCCTGCCCAACTTTCCCTTCTCCAAATAGCAGAAAAAGAGGGGCTGCAGACAGAATGGAGTCCTGGTGGTGCAGTGGTTACACTGATGTACTGCAGCCAGAACATTGTGAGTTTGATCCTGATGGTATACAAGGTTGACTCAGCCTTTCATCTTTCAGAGGTCAGTAAAAGGAGCTAAGAAAACTCTCTTCCTTTCATATATACAGTGGAACCCCATATAACAAAATTTGTATAACAAAGCATTTTTGCACTAACCGTGATACCCTGCATAATGAATTTTTCGTTATACTAGGTTTTCATTAAACGAGGCATATCCTACATACCGCAAATGATGAAACCCCATACAATGAACATTTTATTTTCGTTATGCAGGGTATCATCAATAGTGCTTCATATAACAAAAAGCTCATATAATGAAGAGTCCCACAGAACAGAGTTTTTTTTCCTTATACAGGGGTCTACTGTGTATATATATACATAAATACATACCCCACCCACCTTGCTGAAACAGCCACTATGGTTGGCTAAATATAAACAAAATGTAAAATAATTCAACATATAAAAAAGAACAAGCCCCAAAATAAAGATGTCAATGACAATCCAGAGTTGCTTTTGGGTACAGCACTAAGAGGGAATAACACATCACTGAAGGCCTTGCTAAAACAACTCTGCCTTCACTAGCTTATGAAAAAGCTGTACTGTATAGAGGAGACCAAGTGCACATTGGGATGAAATCCATTGAGTGTTCCAAATATCCAGCGATTACATGTTCCCCAAATTTTGCACAGCACTTGCCAAGTAGTGAAGTTCTCTTTTTGTTCTCTTTTGTTCCTGCCAGGAATGGGATCACTTTTGTAAAAACTAATTTGCTTTGTCATGCTCCTTTAGAATTTGAGCTGATATTATTCAATATTCAGGCTACCACTGGAACAGGAGGGAGCTGACAATTCTGCCTGTTAAGCTGAAAGAGGAGAGAACAACTTTCTGCTCACATCCCAACGATCCATTTGAGAAGAGATGGGAGTCCTCATGGCACAGTGGGTAAGCTGCTCACAGTTCAATCCCAATGGGCTCAAGGATGACTCAGCCCAGGGGTGCCCAAACTTTTTGGGCCACGGACCAATCATGTGGTTCAGGGGGGTGGTCACTATGGCTTGGGGGGCCGCATCAGGCCCCTGACACCAATGCATCCGGCCCATGAAGCCCTCGTCACTCCCAGGAGCGATGAGGGCTTTGTGGGCCAGATGAATTGGCCCAGAGGGCTGGATCCAGCTCCCGGGTCGTAGTTTGGGCACCCCTGGCTCAACTTGTCATCCTGAAGTCGGTAAAAAGAATGCCTGGCATGTAAGGAGTAAGATGCTAATTACACTGTGAACTACCAAGAGTGTGTTCTAAGTGCTATGGGATGGGATGTAAATGCTACTGGCATCAATAGATCTTAGGAAGTCCAGCACAGTAATACCTCGGATAACGCTAAGACCTGGTTCCACCACGCTAAAGCTCCATAGAGATACATTGTAACCGCACAGGCTTTAGCAGTTGTTATCCGATCCATCCCATAGGACCTTAACGTTATTCGATCCAATTCTCCTCCCCAGATTGCTTAACGTTATACGATTTTAGCGTTATCCGAGGTAAACGTTATCCGAGGTATTACTGTATTACATTTTTGCTGGGATGGAACAGCAGGAAGCATCTGCCGAAAAGGCCTTCAGCTTGAAAAAGCGTAATTTCCTATGCTGAGGAAAAGATTTCTGAACTAAGTTATTGTGATGGGGATGAAAAGGCCAAGCAGGCAGGGCCAATCTCCACACCTCAAGTGTGAAAAGTATAAGGCCCTTACAATGGAGTAAAGCAGGGGTGCCCAAACTATGGTCCATGGGCTGGATCCAACCCCCAACGTCAATTCATCCGGCCTGCGCCGTCCTTGTTGCTCCTGGAAGCAGAAGTAAAACGCACCCATACAGGAGTAACAAGGGTAGTGTGGGCCAGATGAATTGGCATTGCGGCTGGATCTGGCCTGTGGGCCATAGTTTGGGCACCCCTAAAATAAAGTAACTAACAAAGAGGATGTGTCAGATCACAAGTTAATATGACTAATGGCATCATCCCCTCAAGCAGATCGAAAAAAGAAACTGCCCTCTACTAACAAGAGTCAGCTGCACAGTGGGGAATGTAGAGATTTTAACAGGGGAGGCAGGAGAAGAGGGGATCCTATAGGGGAGGCAGGAGAAGAGGGGATCATATAGCATTAGCAATCATACTTCTATACCACCCCATAACACTTAGTGCATTCTCTGGGTGTGCACAAGTTACTTAGCATTTTGCCCCCAACATGCTGGGTATTCATTTTACCGACCTTGGAAAGATGGAAGGCTGAGTCAGCCCTGAGCCTCAGTCAGGAGGCTGCAGCAGAGCAGTTCTAGCTGCAGTAGAACAGTTTAACCACTCTGCCACCAAGGATCCTGGGAGACAAAGGGGAAGCCAGCTACAAAGAGAAGGAAGACTGAATTGACGCAGCCAACTGCCAATCCTATAAGCGGGATCTCCTGGTAAGGACCAACTACACCCCCTGTCAAATTTCCTCACTAAGCGTTGGCCCATGGGCTGGGGCCTCAATGGACTTCATCTCTGAGCAGTAGAGGGCAGAGGTTTCAGAGGCAGATCTGTAAACTGTCCCAGATAAGAGACACCCTACAAGAGACTATAGCTGCCAACTCCTGGGAAAGACCCCTTTGGTGTAGTAACTGTTAGGGGCAAAGAACGGACTGACTGAGGGGGCAACATTGAACATTCTTGGCTTGCCCTTTATTGAGGAGATTCAGGTTGTGCTTGAAGTAGATGGCTAGTTGACTTTTCTATTCAGCTTTTTTTTTAATAAATTAGTGTTGCAATGTTGACAATCCTGGATTCAGTCACACAACAAATTTACCAGAGCTAGTTGCAACACTGAACCCACAACAGAAAAACATATGCAGATACCCATATACAATCCAGAGATAGAAGTGGGTTGGGTAATGGTTATCAGTCACTTCAGGGCTCCCAATGGGTCAAGTTTCTGAGGCTGCCTAAAGCTGAGCCTAGTCAGCTTCTGGTGGCCAAATCTTGGTCTAGTCATGATCCTGTATTCTGAAGAGGGAGTAAATTAGTTGATTTCAGATATTCTTTGACAGTTTTTAAGATACATGAAATACCACGCAGTAGAAGCAAATGGTATTATACCAACCAGAAGGATCACTTTTATCCAAACAATTATCTGAAACAGCTTCTCCTTGTTTAGTGTCCGCCTGAAAAAGAAAATGTGATAAAGCCAGTGATATGACTGGGGTACACAGAAAGAACCTCCTTAAAGATTGTGATATTTTTCAACCACAATCGGGCATACCCTGGTAATAGCAACCTTGTGTTGCCGGCTAATCTTTCTCACACTAGGTCAGGCAAAGGAACTGCAGAATGAATTCACCAAAAGGTGCTTTCATTTTGGCAGTTTCACATCTCGCCTAGATACAGAAGAAGAAGACGGCGCCTTTGAAGTCTTGGGTATCCAGTAGTTCACAATCAGAAATGTATTATCCCAAAAACCTATTCAGAATACAGACTACCCATATGTTAAATCAGTGTCTCTCATGTTAACTCACTCCATATAGATGCTATAAGAAAATAATTAGGTGAGGAGGAATCAAGTACACCAGGGATATGCAATCTCACACTTGGAAGGGTCTCCTTTTTTTAAAATCTGAAGTTTGAGTTCCACTATAATGAGACTAGTACAAAATAAATAAAAAATTCAGAATCCTGAAATCTGTTCAGAGTATCTGAACAGTCCCAGGGCACAGTTAGAAGAACGGAATGGTAAACCACTTTTATGTATCCTCTGCCTAGAAAAGCCTGGAAAGCGTAGCCACAAGTCAGAATTAACTTCACAGGATGTTATTAGTATCTGAACTACAATATGGCCGGCATAAAAAACAATCACTTTTTTCTAGCCTTCCCACACTCAAAATGCTCTTCTGTACCGTACCGATCATAGGAACTAAGTTTACTAGACAGGTATCTGTGATAGGCTGTGGTTTGTTACAGCAAAACTATTATTAAGCTTTCATGGATTGTGGCCTACAACCTCAAATGCTTCGATGCTTCTGAAAAAGTGAGCAGCAATCCACAAAGCTTTATGCCAGGGGTCGGCAACATTCTTAAGTGGAAGGCTGGGTCACACTCCCCCAGATAGTTTAGGGGGCCAGACTGGTGGTCCCCCTGCTGTAAACGCTCCTGTAAAAGTGTCCGTGACAGCTGTAAACACATATGCAGCCACTATAAACATGTCTGCAGCCCCTTCCTGCAGCGGTGGTGGTGGTCGGAGTGAAGACAGGGGCCTGATTATTTGATGCCACAGGTTGGATTCGACTTGTGGGCTGTAGGTTGCCAATCCATGCTTTATGCCATCTAAAACTTTTTAGCCTTTAAGGTGCTACAGATCTCTAACTGAAAGTTACAATACAATCCATGTTGCATTTACAATTTTGATATTTACAGAATGGCTTAATTTATGCAATCCAGCCTGTGATTTTTCTTAGACTACTTACTGTATATGCCGGGTGATCTGTTGCCAAACCAAAGTCACCAATTTTCACATGATCTCTTGAATCTAAAAAAATGTTGACAGGTTTCAGATCTCGGTGAATCATGCCCTTTTAATAAAATAAAACAAAGTTTGATATGTAAGCATTAGTAAGCAGATATAGCACATATTAACTCATAGTTTTGGGTCCAGGAAATATAAAACTTTAGCTAAAATCCTATTTGTTTTCACTGCACCCTGTTAATGAGCAGTTAACTGATCTTTTTTTCAGCCAATTGTCAGGGTGGCATTCACCACCACTTTTATGCATGCAAAAGCTGTGTTATTTTTAACAGTATGATTTGCATAGCTGCAAGCTGGAATCACTGGATTTCATCTATGCAGGAAGCTCTGTCCATGGAGCTAACATGCTTCCCAATCGCTAATTGGATTCTGCTATTAACTTGCCCATTCCTTCAGATCTGCAGCTCAGTTCTGTAGCTAAATCCAGCATACGGAATTCCTTGCCGCTGGAATCATCTTTTGTTCATTACTTTAGGTCCCTGTGTTCGGCCTTACAAAGTGCTGAGCAGCTTTTCCAGCTGTTTATTTTTCTGTGGGAAACCTATTGCACTTGTATCTAATGTTCCAGGGGTAAATGTATAATTTAAATTTCTTGTCAAGTTGTCCTGCATATTGTTGGAATGGAAAAACATAAGATAAGACAAAAGAAAATAAAAAAGAAAAAATGCTAAGGCACCTTAAAGACTAACTCCTGTATTTTAATGCTAGCTTTCATAGATCAAGTCCACTTTGTCACTCTTATGTCTGATGAAACAGACTTGATCCATGAAAGCTAACATTAAAATACAGGAATTAGTCTTTAAGAAATGTAGTGTTAAGAAATGTAGTGTTAGTGTTATCTAAAATCCAGATTGGCCAAAAACGTGTTATTTGATATAGTAAATTGCACTAGAGTAGGCTCACTGAACCAATAGGGATTTATATCACAGAGTAAACAAGACAAAAAAGGACAAAAAATGCTGGGACACCTTGTTTTTGTTTGTTTGTTGTTTCCTCTCTGATATGCTTGCACAGTAAACTAACACGGCTACCACTTCAAAAATAGGGATTTAGCGAGTTAGCTTTTTCATTGATTCAAATGTGTCTTCTCTAACTCTGCCTTACTTTAGCTTAGTTAGAAAAGGCCCATTTGAAGCAATGGAACATATAGAGGAGTTAACTCGTTACATCCCCTGTGATTCAGTGCCCATATGTGCAAAGAAAACCTCAAGAGGATTTTGACTTAAATAAACAAAATGAAAGGGGTGTTTTTAACAAAACATACTTGACCTAAGCATCACTAACCTTTTCATGGATATAAGCTAAGCCATCAAGAATCTCCCGAAAAAGCCTCCAAAGTCTATTGATATCATCATATAAGCCTTGATCAATGGTATCTCGTAAGGTGCTCTTTTCACAATATTCCATCTATAAATGCCAGATGAAGAAACAGTTGAAAGGGGGGGGAGTAAAACTCATAATTGTATGTTTAGCATTGAAAATATTTCTGATTTTTAAAAAATATTTGTAAAGCACTTACTTTATTTATAAATATATAAACAGTTGCAAAGTTCTTCATTATGCTGGTTCACAGACTTTTTCACAGTAATGTGGCATTTTTATATTTGCTAGTATTTTGTCTCTATTCTGAATGTGCCTTTTCTGAACATTCTACTATTCAATGAGTTTTTGAGATGGACGCAGGCAATTATTAACACAGTGAGATTTGAATTAAGATTTAGAACCATTTTTCTTTTTCTAAACTGTGAGGCTATCCCTCCCCATACAAAGACTGCAGATGGGTATGCTCCGAAACTAGGCATCTTGTGCTTTGTAAGTTCTTTACCTAGCTCTCTAAAACCAAATGTCGAATGTTTTCTGACCTGAATATACAGATAATGGACTGTTTGAATCATGGACATTCCATCTTCCTCACTGCGGCTATCCTTTTCCTTGCAATCTTCATCCTATATCACAGGAACACAAAAGCACAAGTAAGCATAGGTCTCTGGCCACCTACATCTGTCTAGACATAATCCCATCTAAGTGAACATATAACTTAATTTAAATCAGTGTTTTCCAACCTTTGGTTTTTGGACTTCAATTCCTACATGCCTAAGTCAACTTCTCAAAGCACTGATCAGCCAATGTACTGACTTAGGCTTTTAGAGATTAAATGTCCCCCTGTGGGGCATGGGCCCCATGTTGAGAACCACTGATTTAAACCATACAGTACTGGTGTTGCATGCAACATGACAGATCAAGTTGTGTCCACCATCAGTAAATTTCTGTACATCAATTCCACCTGCTGTAAAAGAGATGAAGATGCTTTCTAGTTGATTGTTACCTGCAAACAGAACTAAGTTGCATGTATGCAGATGTGTATGCCTGTTCACAATATGAGTAAGGAAATTTATTTATTTATTTATTTATTTAGATTTATTACCCCGCCCTAATCAGGCGAACCTGACTCTAGGCGGCTTACAGAAATTCATAAATTAAAACCTTAAAGTTCATAAATTACTTAAAAGTCAATTAAAAAAGAATTAAACCATGAATTTACACAAATTTAAAAGATTTAAAAAGGTTAAAAGGTTTAAAAAGATTTTAAAAGTTTAAAAGAGTGAGGGAGGGGTGGCTGTCCCATCATATCAGCCACCCAACATGGGACCCCATGTTCCTGGACCCCCACACCTGCCCTGCCAGCCAGGTTTTTAGGCCCTTCCGAAAGGGCAGGAGCTCTGTCTGGAGACGTAACTCAGTTGGCAGGAGGTTCCAAAGGGCCGGGGCGGCCACGGAGAAGGCCCTCCTCCTGGTGCTAGAGAGATGCGCCTCTCTAGCCGATGGAATGATAAGAGAGCCTCTCCGATCCGCCCTGGTGGGACGGACAGATGTCCTTGGGACGATGCGGTCTCTTAAGTATCCTGGCCCACTACCATGTAGGGCTTTAAAGGTAATAACCAGCACCTTGAATTGCACCCGGAGACATACTGGCAACCAGTGCAGCTCCCGAAGCAGTGGTGAGGCACGAGCATAACGCCCGCACCCCATCACTACCCGAGCAGCCGCATTCTGGACCAGCTGCAGCCTCCGAATGGTCACCAAGGGCAGCCCCATGTAGAGCGCATTACAGTAATCAAGTCTGGAGGTGACCAAAGCATGTGTGATCATGAGCAAGGAATCCCGGTCTAGGAGTGGGCGTAGCTGGCGTATTACACGAAGTTGTGCAAAAGCCCTCCTGGCCACGGCTGCCACCTGCTCCTCGAGCAGTAGTCGTGAGTCCAAGAGGACCCCCAGATTACGCACCAGGTCTGTTTGGGGCAAAACTGCCCCATCCAGAACCAAAGATGGTAACTCCCGAGATAGCGCAGGACCCCTTACCCATAGCCACTCAGTCTTGCCGGGATTCAGTTGTAGCCCGTTGTCCCCCATCCAGACCCTGACAGCCTCCAGGCACCTGGATAGGACTTCCACTGCATCAATTGGATCTCCACGGGCTGAGATATACAGCTGGGTGTCATCTGCATATTGGTGATACCTCACCCCGTGGGAACGGATGATCTCACCCAGTGGCTTCATGTAGATGTTAAATAGGAGAGGCGAGAGTACCGAGCCCTGAGGCACCCCATATTGCAGGGGCCTAGGGCTGGACCTCTCGCCTTCCAGCCACACCGACTGGGTCCGGCCCCTCAGAAATGAAGAGAACCAGGCCAGCACAGTGCCCTGGATCCCCAATCCTTGGAGCCTTCCCAGAAGGATACCGTGGTCGACAGTATCGAAAGCCGCTGAGAGGTCAAGAAGAGCCAGGACGGATGGATGACCTCCATCCCGTTCTCGCCAGAGATCATCCACCAATGCGACCAATGCAGTTTCAGTACCATATCCGGGCCTGAATCCTGACTGGAAAGGGTCCAGATAATCCGCTTCATCCAGGACTTCCTGTAGCTGCCACGCCACTGCCTTCTCCAAGACCTTACCCAAAAAGGGTAGGTTGGATACAGGTCGGTAGTTGGTAAGTACCGTAGGGTCGAGGGATGGCTTTTTCAGGAGGGGACGCACCAAAGCATGTTTTAAGGGTGCTGGAAAAAGCCCCTCCTGCAGAGATGAATTTATAATTGCCTCGACCCAACCGCCTGCCACAGCCTTAGATGCCTTGACTAGCCAGGCAGGGCATGGATCCAATTCACAGGCAGTGGCGCGAACAGATCCAAGAAGCCTGTCCACTTCCTCAGGGCCAACTGGATCGAACTGATCCCAGATAACATGGCCAGACTGTACTCTGGTCAACCCCAGCTCTGTCTCTTCCACGCCGGGATTAAACTTCAAGCGAATCTGAGCGATTTTCTCCGCCAGATAATCAGCAAAAGCCTCAGCCGATCCCTGCCAACCAGGGCCAGACCCCCCTCTTCCAAGGAGGGACCTGGTCACCCGGAACAAGGTCGCTGGGCGATTATCTGCGGAGGCAATAAGGGCGGTGAAATATTGTCGTTTCACCGCCCCCATCGCCACTAGATAGGCTTTAATGGCAGCTCTAACAAGTGTTCGATCAGACTCACTCCGGGTCTTCACCCAGCGGCGCTCTCGGCGTCTCTTTGCCCGTTTGAGCTCCCTCAGCTCTTCTGTGAACCAAGGGGATGATCGATGCCCGTGGGCAAGGAGAGGCCGTAGTGGAACGATCACATCCAAGGCTGCCGTTACTCTCTCGTTCCATGAGTTGACAAGAGCCTCAGACGAATCGCATTGCAGGTCAAGAGGAAAACACCCCAGTTCCCTCTGGAATCCTTCCGGATCCATTAGTCGCCGAGGGCGGGCCCATTTAACTGGCCCTACCTCCCTGCGGTGAAGCCTCGCCCCCAGGAAGTCCAGAGTCACCAGATAGTGATCTGACCATGGCACAGGGGTAATGTCTAATTTCTGTAGTTTCAGATCACTCTGCCACAGCTCCGATAAGAAAATTAAATCCGGGGTGTGACCACTGCTCCTGGTAGGGCCCTGAATTACCTGGGTCAGGCCCACAGCTGCCATGGAGGCCATGAACTCCCGAGCCGCCTCCGAGCCAGCCCCTAATGATGGCAAGTTGAAGTCCCCCAGAACCATAAGTCTGGGGAGCTCCAACGCCAACATCGAGACCGCCTCAAGGAGCTCAGGCAGGGAATCTGCTACCCTACAGGGAGGCAGGTATAGGAGTAGGATTCCCGACTGCCCTTTAGGGCCCAAACGCAGGAGCAGGGTCTCACAGCCCGGAATATGTGGAGCCGTGGCCCTGACGACTCCCAACGACTCCCTGGCTACTACGGCGACCCCACCGCCCCTCCCCTTCTCCCTAGGCTGGTGCCAAATACCGAACCCAGCTGGACACAGTTCGGATAGAGGAACCCCGTCCTCAGGTGCCAGCCAGGTTTCAGTGATGCATGCCAGGTCAGCCCGCACCCCCAATATGGAATCTGAAAGCAGGGGGGCCTTGTTACAGACTGACCTGGCATTCACCAGCAGCAGCCTAAGGGAAGGGTCACTCTTGACCGGCAGCTCAGGAACCAGAGGTGTAGCCGGGGGGCCAGAACAAGGGACAGCAACTAAACATCTGTCCCGTGTTCCCCGAGTGCGGCCCGCCCCTCGGTACCCACCATACCGCCCCATGCCCGTCACAACACCAATTCGGGCCACAGGAAACCCCCTGCCCATACCAGACAGAGCCCAATCCCTATTCCCTAGGTGGCAGGCCTTTCTCTCCCTCCCCCCATCCACATTCCCCCAACCCCCATCCAATGTCCTCCTAGGAGGGTGGGGCCGGCTGCCCCACCACTGCCCATTCCTCAGAGGTGCTCCTGGGACCAGCCAAGATCCCGGCCATTCTCCTCTCCCAGGAGGGTAGTGGGGCTTGCTGCCCCATACCGGTAACACAAGATCCAGTCTATTAAAAGTACATTAGATAAAGGTTCCTGTCATCACTAGAACTAACCCATCAAATTTCTTATAATATAGACCTGCAGAGGTGGGAAGACCCCTATGGATCATTGACTCCAGTACCTGTCAAGCAGGCACAGTGGGGAATCAAACTCCCAACCGCTGTCTCCACAGCCAGATAAGTAAACTACTGAGCAGAACAAGTATCCTTATTTCAAAGCTGAGGCATGCTGCAAAGTAGAAGGTATTACTAAGGAAGAAGCTTTGAAGTTTAAATCGCAACCGGAATATTAAATATGTTGAAATCATAAGGTGGTTGGATGATGGTTAGGAATCACTGAACTTGCTGATAGGGCATGGTGGGAGATGCTTTGGGACAATTTCCAAAACCAGCAATGCAACATAAGGTGTCAATCACGGGTCTGCACAGAATACTAGGGAGTCCCTATTCTTTGAAAAACCTACAATTTAAATGACTATTTCATCAATATTTCCAAGGCAGAAATATGATGTTATTTTGTATACCTGTCCATTGAAATGCCATGCATTTCAAAACTGGAAATAAACATAGCTCCTGCCTTGGCAACTGAACAAAGATTTATTGCCAGCTTCAATACAGCTAGCTATTATTAGCAAAGTCTGTTTTGTGTAGCCCTGACTAAACACAGAGGCTGTGGGCTAGGATGCTGCATTATATATTGTATCCTAAGGACTGTTTATGGGCAGGCATTTTGAACAGACAAAAATGATTTGCTCAACTGACTGGTCAAATAAAACATAGTTCAAGTGGAACCTGGGCTGGATAGCTTGGTTGTTTTAGAATCTGGCTATGGAACCAGATGGTTGGGAGCAAAATTCCCCACTGTGCCTCCTGGGAAAAGAACCAGATACCCAATCCCAGGAGACCCACAATACGCACACAAAGGAGATGGTAAGTCAGTTGTGTAAATCCTATACTTAGAAAACCTTGGAAAGGGCTACCATAAGTGGAAGTCTACTTGATGACTTCAATTTATTATTATTAGTTCAAGTAGACTACAGTAATACCCCGTATAACGCGAGTACCGTATATCGTTAAAACCGCATAACGTTACAAGATTTTCGGAAACATCTTGTATCGAGTAACGCGATTTTAACGTTACACGATACAGTCGTTCTTAGCAGCAGGGTGGGTGGAAAGCTGAACGGGGTTCTCCGTTCAGCTTCCCAGCCACCCTGCAGCTACGGAGGCAGGGGTGGGGAGGCTGGAAAGCTGACGGGGGGCTCCCCCATCGGCTTACCCAGCCACCCCACAGCTGCGGAGGCATGGGCGGGTGGCTAGGGAAGCCAACAGGGAGTCCCCGTCAGCTTCCCCAGCCACCCTGCAGCTGTAGATCGGGTCCTCTGATCTCTCTGGAGGCGTTTCTGGGCTTCCCCGACGTCCAGAGCCGGTGCAGCAAGCCAGAATGTCAGAGTTCGAATCCCGACGTTCTGGCTTCCTGCACTGGCTCAGGACGTCGGGGAAGCCCAGAAACACCTTGGATCGGGTCCCCACACCTCCCTGGACCCGGCGGGGGGGTCAGACCCCCCAAAATTGGTAAAAAAAAGGACGTTTTTTTTTACCAATTTGGGGGTTTCTGACCCCCCCGCCGGGTCCAGGGAGGTGGGCAGACACGATCCAAGCTTTTTCTGAGCTTCCCCGACGTCCTGAGCCAGTGTAGCAAGCCAGGATGTCAGAGTTCGAATCCCGACGTTCTGGGTTGCTGCACTGGCTCAGGACGTCGGGGAAGCCCAGAAACACCTTGGATCGGGTCCCCACACCTCCCAGGACCCAGCGGGGGGGTCAGAAACCCCAAAATTGGTAAAAAAAACGTCCTTTTTTTTACCAATTTTGGGGGGTCTGACCCCCCCGCCGGGTCCAGGGAGGTGGGCAGACACGATCCAAGCTTTTTCTGGGCTTCCCCGATGTCCTGAGCCAGTGCAGCGACCAAGAATGTCAGGATTCGAATCCCGACGTTCTGGGTTGCTGCACTGGCTCAGGACGTCGGGGAAGCCCAGAAACACCTTGGATCGGGTCCCCACACCTCCCAGGACCCAGCGGGGGGGTCAGAAACCCCCAAATTGGTAAAAAAAAACAGACTTTTTTTTACCAATTTTGGGATCTCTGACCCCCCCGCCGGGTCCAGGGAGGTGGGCAGACACGATCCAAGCTTTTTCTGGGCTTCCCCGATGTCCTGAGCCAGTGCAGCGACCCAGAATGTCAGGATTCGAATCCCGACATTCTGGCTTCCTGCAGCATAAAAGAGGGTGGGGGAAGTTCAAAATTAGCGCGCATCGGGTCTCCCGACCTCCCTAGAGCTGATGTGCGCTAATTTTGAACTTCCCCCACCCTCTTTTATGCTGCAGGAAGCGAGAACGTCGGGATTCAAATCCTGACATTCTGGCTTGCTGCACTGGCTCAGGACGTCGGGGAAGCCCAGAAACACCTTGGATCGGGTCCCCACACCTCCCTGGACCCGGCGGGGGGGTCAGAGCCCCCAAAATTGGTAAAAAAAACGTCCGTTTTTTTAACCAATTTTGGGGTTTCTGACCCCCCCCGCTGGGTCCAGGGCGGTGTGGGGACCCGATCCAAGGTGTTTCTGGGCTTCCCCGACGTCCTGAGCCAGTGCAGGAAGCCAGAACATCGGGATTCGAACTCTGACATTCTGGCTTGCTGCACTGGCTCAGGACGTCGGGGAAGCCCAGAAACACCTTGGATCGGGTCTGCCCACCTCCCTGGACCCGGCGGGGGGGTCAGAAACCCCAAAATTGGTAAAAAAAACGTCCGTTTTTGGGGTCTCTGACCCCCCCGCCGGGTCCAGGGAGGTGGGGAAACCCGCTCCAAGCTGTTTCCAAAGTTCTCCCACCTCCCTGGAGGCAGCAGCAAGCCAAAATGTCAGGATTCAAATCCCGATGTTCTCGCTTCCTGCAGCCTCCAGGGAAACAGGGCTTTTTTTAACATTGTGTGTTCAATGTATCGCACAACGTTAAAAACCGAATAACGACGGGACTTGTGGAACCAAGTCATAACGTTATTTGGGGTACTAGTGTATTATCATCTTAATCATCAGAAAGTTTGATGCATACACATATCATAATTGCATGACTAGTCAGCGGAAGGTTTAAGTAACCTCACTGACTGCCTCTTTGGACATGGGTTTCTTTTGTGTTACGTAACAGAGATGAATGCCAAGCAAGGAATGCTACACTGTTGATTGTACCATTACCGTTGCAGTAAATGAACATCTGATTATCAGCATATAGATTTCTAAGAAGTGAATTAAATAGACACTTTCAGTGGTTGCTACTTGGCTCACCGTCCCATGATTTTTACTGTTGTCTTCTTCATGTTCAAAAATGATATCGCTTTCAGAGTCTGCTGCTGGCCTAAAACGAAAAGTTCAAATGGCAAAATTAAAGTCTTTGCAAACAGCACATTCATTAATCCAAATTATGTTCCTAGAAACCTGAACTTCTGCAAAAATGTATGCAATATTTCACATGGGAAAGCTTCAAGTAAAAATGGAACCAGAGATGTATTCTGTTACCTAAGCTTTTGGCCAGAATCCAACTGAAAATTATAAACCCAATGGCATAATTTTTGGTGGTGTACTGCCACTTTAAAGAAGCCAGTGCATGTATTTTTTATCATGCATTGGGTCACACAACTAGTGTGCAACAAGAAATACATCTACCAACTTCTAAACTAGCAGCAATTGACTACAGTGTTTCACACCCCTGGATTTAATCCTAGCAGGTGTAAATAATTGGCTTCTGACCTAAATTTGACTGTGCATTAGGACTATAAATTTTAATTCTGTAAAAATACCATTATATATGTTATGGTTGCAAGCTTGTTGTAACTGCCTCACAAACAACCCCAAATAGATATAATGTAGTCTGGCATATAAACACTGTAAGATTTTTTTAAAACAGTAGACAGGAAGAATGAAAATTTATTTTTCATTACAGATGTTCATTACTGAATTGAATGGTTAAGGGCTTGCAAAATTAGTTCCAAATTTAAAATATGCTGCAATGCTTTATCCCAGGAAAATCATAGTCCATGGCCACCAACAAAATAGGGAATATCTATATTAAGATAGAAAGATTTATCAGAATACAGTCCAGTCTGAAATAGAAAAAGAGTAGGGCAGAAATCACAGATAAGCAACTTAAAGTTGAGAAACACCTATCATTAATTAAACACCACACAGAACTTTCGTGTCACACTGCACTACCGTAAATACAACTTCCTACAATAACAACAGTTTGGAACTGAATCCAACTCATCAAAGTGATATATTAGTGCATGATTTCACAGTGTGCAATGTACATGCATGTGCACATTAACTTTAAGACATCTGATTTATTCTGAAATTTGGCGATGAAGAAAATAAGAGGAAGCCAGTCTTTAAGCTGTCAGGATAAGAAATGTGTCTTGGATGCAGAGATTGCAAAAGTTAAATTGCATTTATACAAACTGTCACAGGAGCAGAGCAAGCCAGAAGAGCAGGGGTTCCCAACCTACGGCCCACGGACCGGACCCAGCCAGTGGCACCATTTCATGTGGCCCGCTGCTGCCACACCTGGAAGTTGACGTGGTTACATCAGCCATACAACGTGCTCACACATCCGTGGTTATGTCCACTCAGCTATTTGGGGGACATGGTCAGGTCCATGGCGTCAAAAGGTTGGGAACCCCTATAGTAGAGGCTGTTTACGTATTTCTCTTTCCCATGGAAGCCTCTTGCATATCTACTCAGGAGAACTGGTAGGCATCAAAATAGCATGAGAATTGAGGAGCAAATCAGCAAAATCACCTCCTCTTCCTTCCTTCACTGGTGGGAGACTCTTCTCTTCATGCAAAGACAACTCCAGATCCTCCAACCCAATGCCAATTAATGCCCTATACCCCAACTTACAAGAAGGACTGTGAAAATACTCCTCCACCTTCCTCATCATCATCATCACTAGATTCCTGGTCAGCCGCACTGAACCTGGTGCTGGATGATCTCTCGCCAGAGGTGCTCCACTCCACAGAGCTAGTCAGGACAGGAGGAGGAGCATTGGCTTCTATGTCGTCCACGGATTCCTCTTCACCCTTCCCATTCTGAGTCAACTTCTCTGCTTCTTTTTTCCCTTCTGTGGAGTCTGACACTTGAGTGCTTAGCAAAGGCCTTTCATGTTTTTCAATCCATGCGTTGTAATAGCGCACAATGTTCTCATGGTTTAGACGGGACAACAGAGTCACTTCTCCTTTAATCCTTCTAAACTGCTTGCTCGTGGGATTGATGTGAATACGCTTTACTGCATAACAGCAGCCATCCAGTTTGTTCTGGACCTGCCCATTGGAGATACAAGATAGTTTTCAGTAAAAAAAAATCATACTGAGTATCTCCACCCAAGAAAACTCTAAGCCAGTGGTTCCCAACGTGGGACCCAGGCCCCACAGGGGAACTTCAATTCCCAGAAACTTAAGCCAGTAGACTGGCTGATCAGTGCTTTAGGGAATTGGGTTAGGCTTCTGAAAACTGAAGTCCAAAAAACAAAGGTTGGGAAATGCTGTGTCTAAACCAGGGGTTCTGTGTCTAAACCCGGGGGCTGTATGTGGCCTACAACACCATTTCATGTGCCCCCCCCAGCCATGTGTGGAAGGCAGGGCAAAATGGCCATCTGGCCCCTGAAGCTGTAACCCAGCCCCCGACTTGAAAAGGTTGAGAACCCTGGTCTAAACATTGCCATACAAAGAGCAATGTATTTTCTCCTTTGGATTTTAGTTAGGATGATGAACAGAATGATTGCTTGCTGTATTACTATGTTTTAATCACATACAAATATCCCCAGAACAAAATTGCTTTCATATTGCACACGGTTATGTACCTTGATAACTGCTCCAAAGGCCCCTTTACCAAGTAGCTGTAATTCTTCAAACTCACTGTAATAGCGGGAAAATTGCCTCTGGGTTTCGGTGACAAACACATCTATAGCAATTTGACTGCTGGGAATAACAGTTTCAATATCATCTATTCCTACTGAACCTGGAAAAAAAAATAAGGTCAAATAAGGACAGATATCCAGTTCATTGTTAAAAGACTAAAATCAAAAGATCAGTGTGACTCACAGTGTATTAGATTAATACATGCAGGCCTATTATTTTTGTCATGCTGTGTGTGGAAAACTCAAACCACTTCAGTAGTTTAAAAGAAGCAAACCAGACGCCAGTTCAGGAATGAAAATATTAAGCTTAGTGGTTAAGATGTTGAACTTGATGACTGAAAGGTTGGCAGGTCAGCAGGTCGGGACCTGAATGCTGCACTTCCATCTCTGTCCCAGCTCCTGCCAACCTAGCAGTTTGAAAGAAAGAAACTGTAAGTAGATAAATAGGTACCACTTTAGTGAAAAGGTAAACAGTGTTCTGTGTACTCTGGTGTTTAGGCATGACTGCCACATGTCCTCAGAAATGTCTGCAGACACAGACAGTGTTTGGCTATAAACAGAGATGAGCACTGAAACATAAAGTCGGATATGACTGAGTTTTAAACAAGGGAGACCTACATACCTACTACCCTTCATAAATACTTAAGCTTACATTTAAGCTAATTGTAAATATGGGTTGGTTGGATAGCTCAATGAACGGGAGTCTATTGAGTTTGGGAATTCAATTCCCCATCATGCATCCTAAAAGAAAAGACAGCCTATGAACTCCAGGCAATCTGCACAGCCCTAGGCATCTCCCAGAGAAGGGAATGATAAGCCACTTTTGAGTGCTTTATACTAAGGAAACCCTGGAAAGTGTCATAAGCAGAACTGGCTTGATGGCACATTATAATCATCATGATCAAAATAGGACCACAGTTGCTGGTGTAGCAAAAGCATTATCAATGCTCCAACAACAGCAATATTTTCTGGGTATTTTCCTATTCCAGGTCAAAAGTGGGATGTTGTTCTTCATTCATCAAGAACATTTTCAACATTTCTAATTAGTCAAACAAAATCAGAACTATTATCCCCAAAGTAAAACACTACATACAAATCCCATTTCAGGAAAACATATTGTTGTGAGCAAAATTTCACGCAATGTCTTTGGCTACTCTGAGGACTCCCCATCTGGTTCAATACCTAATGCGAACCAATATTTTTTTTTAAAAAAAAGATCTTTGAGTGTATATCTATGCAAAGGAACTAACTGCGTTAGAACAGTAGGACCTTTCACAGCTTCCCACTAACCTAGATGATAAAAGAGACGTATGTGCTATATTTGAGTATACAGTATATATTTTAAATTTATTCATTCAATGTATTTTAAACCATTTATTAATACAGAGTGTTATCTTCTGCCTTAGGAAAGCCTTTAAATCTGCTATCATAGCAGGAAATGCATTAGTGACTGGCATGCAATGAAAGCACAAAAAGGAATTTCACAGAATTAGTAAATTCTATGTGAAGAAATATTCTCTGCATTCAATTTTTTAAAAAAATCCTGAAACATATTATGTATATTTATAGTGCATTAACAGAGCTGGCCACTAGAGGCTATTACAGTAAAACCTGGGGTTACAAACAAGGGGGGTGTTCTTAGAGGATTCCTCTTTATCCTCCACACCTCAATTGATCTCTAAGAACCCCTCCTCTTCTCCACCTGGGGAGATTGACTGAGGTGCGGGAGAGAATTGTGTCTGGCATTTTTTAAAGGATTTTTTTTTAAAAAAATTGCAGGGTTAGGAATGGTTTTTTTAAAAAAATTCAGTGCATTCCTATGGGAAGCTGTGCTTTTGATTATGGAAAAACTGCTTTACAGAAAACTTTCCAGAACGGATTAATTCCATTACCAGGAATTTTACTGTTATCTGCACTGCATGGTAAATATAGGGTGCACTGTCATTAACGGTATCAGGTATATATTGTATAGAATATTGTAAAGAATAATGAATACTTAATTGAAATCATCTCAAACAAAATGTTTAGCTTGTTGTTTAATAAAGTCTCTGATATGCTATCAAAAATTATTGGACCACTTACCATCAGGACTTTCTTCTGCTGGAAGTGGTTTTATCTGTGGTGGGTTTATAAATCTGTGTTGCAATAGCTGCTGAGGGGTCCACCTTTCCTTATCTTCTAAGCAAACACACCTGAATACAATCCAAAATATGGTTTAAATATTGATATCATTCATTTGCAACTGCCAGACTTATTTACAAACTCCAAACTTAAGTTGTAACACTATGTAGTAAGTGTGAACATTTCCTAAACCAAATCCAGACAGTGTAGCAATATGCTGACTTTGCCATTAAGAGAACAGGATTAGATAAGGAAAAAAAAGCTAAAGTATGACACTTGGTTCAAACAGAAACCCAATCACTGTTTTAACATCTTAAGAAATGCAAGATTGTTCCAAGAGTGTGATTCTGGAATGGAATCAATTCAGTTTGCCTTTTCCCTGCCCCACTCCCTAAGCCGCTTCGTCATAGAATCATAGAATGACTGAGTTTTGTTGTCGTTGTTCAGTCACAGTCAAGTCCAAACCTTTTGCGACCTCATGGACCACTGCACACCAGGCATCCCTATCCTCTACCATCCTCCTCAACCCACCCAGTATTGTGCCCATTGTGTCAACAATACCATCTAGCCATCTCATTCTCTGTCACCCCCTTCTTCTTTTGCCCTCAACTTTTCCCAACATCAAGGGTTTCTCAAGTGAATCCTCTCTTCTCATCTGATGACCAAAGTAATTTAGCTTCACTATTTGACCTTCCAAGGAGCAGTCATGACTGAGTTGGAAGGGGTCATTTAGACCTTCTGTTCAATGCAGGAATCAAAATCAGAACCAAGACTCTATATTCAGCAGAGCAGTTACAGCAGAAGCTCAAAGGGCTGGAGGAAGGAAAGGGCAATTTCCATGCATAAGCAGAAGTCTGCTCACGTGACCATGGAGGTAACACATGATAGACACTGACCAAAATGTTTGAAATGGTAGCTGTGAGGGGAACTGTGGAAAATGGCGGACAAGTAACATCTATATCAAGTTGCTCCTGCACTTAAGGTCGAAAAACAGAAGCTACCAAAGCCAAATATGTGGAGATAAATAATGAGACTGTGGGCTGGAAAAGAGATAACTTGGATGCTGTTGGAAAAAGCAAAAAAAACTCAAACAAAACAAAACACACATAATGTGGACTTACTGGTGCTTTGAATGAAGGGGACGCGCAGTGTGTTGAAGTGTGGAGTCTGGAGATTTACGCTTGTAAGTTGAATCATTGGTGAGTTTTTTCGTCCTTTCCTTTTGCTGCAAAGCTTTGGAATGTCTACTTAGAACTCAGTAATGAGAAGATAAGGTTGTTGAAAGAAACAGACCGGACCATGAAAGTGCTTCACTAATGAGCCCAGCTGTGTTTTGTTGAAGAAAATGAGGACTGAGTGAATATTATACTAAAAAATAAATTAAAATGAATTTTTGGTGACGAGAAATGCAGACTACCGGTGATACAGCTGGAATAGGAAGTTGGAGATAAAGTATATTTAAAGAGAAAGAAAATTTGTGGACTATAAAGTTTATTTAAGGATCGGCAGTCAGAGAGATTTGTTTGACTAAAGATAACATCGTTAATCATTTGGTGTAAAGACTGAGAGAAAGTCGAGAGTGAATCACTCTGAAAGACAAGTTTTTTTTTTCCTTTGAAGACATTACAAATGGAGGGAAGTTCAAAGTGTTTGACTGAACATGACCTGGCATGAGAGACTGATTATTAAAGTGCAACAATGGAGAACACAATTTGAATCTAATATATAATAGAGGAAAAATCTGGTAAATAATAATGAGTCATCTATACATTAAAAAATTCAGCGATCATAACAAACATGTATCCAGGTGGGAGAAAAAAGTGTTGAGAGAAAAAGAACAAATACAGAGAGAAATAAAAAAAAGGGAGGCTGAAGATGAGGCACGGTGGGGAGAACGGTTGAAACTGTTGGATGGTTTTCTCGAAGAGAAGGAAGAAATAACAACCGATACAATGGATAAACAAGACTTGATACAGTCAGAAAACGAAAAAGAAACAGAACAAAAGAAAATAGAGGTAGAGAATTTGAAACCAATAAAACAAGAAGAAAAACAATGCCTGGATGTAATGAGAGAACAGATGGACAGAATCGAGGGAAAATTGGATAAATTGAATGAGATAAGGAAACAAGAAATGAATGATATTATGAAAAAACAACAAGATTTGAGGAATTTGTTGGAAGATTTTATGAAAACAATAAATTACAAACTTGCGGCACTAGAATTAAAATCAAAATCTATAGAAGAAGAGGTCAAAAACATCAAACAACAAATGAAAGACACTATTAAAGAACAACAGGATTTAAGAGATTGGCTGGTAAATTTTAAGACAATAACAAATGATAAAATTACTGTAACAGAGGAAAGGTTAAAACATGTGGAGGAAACAATTGAAATTATTCAAGGTAAAGAAAAAAAGGGAGAGGAAAGAAGCGATAAACAAGAAAAGAGACTTTACAAGTTGGAAGTAGAGGCAAAAAAAAGGAACTTGCTGATAAAGAATATTCCAGAACTTAAATCAGACAGACTAAGAGAAAGAATCATTAAATGGCTGAACGAATTGAAGATGGGAAGAAATTTTACTCAAGAAGATATATCAGCAGCTTACAGATTGGGAAAGAAAAGAAATGGGACATTTAAAAGATACGTTTTGGTAAAATTTGTAAGTTTGGAAAGTAAACTAAAGTTGATGGCCTATTTAAAGAAGAAAGGTACACAGGTGCCAAAGCTAGAGGGTGAACAATTGGATATTTATCAGGACTTATCAAAAAGAGAAAGAATGTGGAGGAAGGAAATCAAACCAATTACTAAATTATTAAGAGATAAGGGGGTGAATTATAATTGGCAACAATTTCAACAGCTGAGATTCTTTTGGATAGGGAAAGCAGTGGTGATAAGAGAACAAACTGATTATATGGATGTATTAGAAAGATGTAATATTATTGAAAAAGGATCTAAAGAATAGAGGGAAATCAAAGAGAAACTCACAAATATAGGGAATAATAGCAGCATCAGCAAATAAATTTTAAAGAAACAAGATTGACATAAATTCTCTTTTGGATTAAAAGAAATTTGATTATTACTTTGGTTTTTTCAGATTAAAAGAATCATAGAGTAAATAGAATTGACATGACTTCTCTCTTGGACCAAAAGAATTTTTATTGTTGTTTTTATTTTATTTTTTGGATTAAAAGAAGCATAGAGTAACATAGTTATGGGGAAAAAACTATATAGTTAACAAATGGGTGTAACTCCTAAATCAATATGAAGTGTCTGATTAATCTGTGTAAAGGACACTTAATTAAAAGGAATATGAATTTTGGAAAATAAATAATGAGTTGTTATTATATGTTAAGGAAGATGAAGAGAGAAAAGGAGAGGAAAAAAAGGGAAAAAAAGGGAAATGAGAAATAGAAATGTAAAGATGGGGCAATTAACATTAATAGGATAAGAAATAGTAATATAATAGCAGATAGCAATGGAGAAAGAAATAGAAAATAATGAAGGGCAGTAATGGAGTAGCAACTAGTTAATTGGAGTATAACTGAGACAGGATAGTATTAGTGTTAGCAATTTCAAGGAAAGAGAATTAATATCATTTTTGTTGTATTAAAAGAGTTGACAAAAAATGGGTTTCTTTGTAAGTTTCAAAAGGTTACGAAGTGCTTATTGACTAAATGGTATAAAGGAAAATTAATGTAAAGGGTTGTGAATAGGAAATAACTACAATCAACTAACAAGTGGATGTAATTCCCCAACCAATGTGTAGTCTCAGACTTAAAAGAGTATGCATTTCAAATAATAATAATAATAATAATCAGTTGTTACTGTATGTTAAAGGAAATGAAAAAGAGAAGAAGATTATGTTATCGCATTGGAAAAAGAGAATGAAATAAAGGGCATGTTATTTTTTTCTTTTTTTATATTAAAAATTTTTTGCTTGTTAATCTAGATGCTTATAGGATTTAAAGGACAAACTTCCAAATGCTGAAAAGATGGAACTTAGAAATGGTATAATCTCTCTTATAACAACCTTATGGTAAATTATGTGATGTAAAATATTTATGGGTAAGGGGGGCAGTGGAGGACCAAAATTTAGATTTCTCCCATAAGGCGAGTTGAGGTATTATTAATATAATTAAGGTGAAATTGGATCATTATAGCAGATGGGAAAATATGATAATCCACCCATTAATTGTATTGGGTTTAGAAACTGTCAGGAAACATTAGGTGACTAACAGCATGAATGAAATATAATGTAAAGGAAGAATACAACAGCAGCATAGGTAAAGGGAAATGAGAAAAAGGGTTTTACTTAAGGGTATGTTAGGTAAGATGAAAATGAAGTTTAGGATATCATAGATGGAAGAAAACTGAATAATTTAATTACTGGTGGCAAATATTAAGTCAACGTAACATCTGAAATGTTAGGAAGAGTCAGCTGTTTTCATTGTTTTATAAATTGAAGGATAAAATGTGCTATAGTATATTTATAAAAATATTATGTCAATGAAAGCTAAAGGGAGATAAGGGTCAAAAATTTAGAATATAAATAAAAAGAATAGGGGTAAGATAGCCACGTGTAGAAGGAAGGAAGAACAAGAAATAACTGTACAGCTTTGAGCAAGTTGACTTACTTGATACTCTCAAACATTGGTAGGAATCCGCCTAGTCCAGGTCTCCCCCCCCCCTCTTCGACACTCGTAGGCGGTCCTTCAACGGAAGGATGGGGGAGAGAAGATGACAGAGTGGTGAGGGGCTTGGGGTGGGTGATGGGGATTTATGTTGTGTTGGTCCAGGAACGTGGGAGGTGAGGGGTTGGATGTGGGTGATTTATTTGTCTGTTGTATGTCTTTTTGATGTATGTATCTAAGTGGTTTTGGTGTTGTTTAGTTTTGTCATATTGAATGTTTTTCTATTTGTTTTTGATCTTCTTTAATGTGGATAATTATGTTGTATTTTAGTGTAATCTTTTGTTTGTGTTTTCTTGTTTTAAAAATCAATTAAAAAAATAAAAAAAAAATGAAATGGTAGCTGTGCTAGCAGAGGCGTAGCTACCGCCGTATCAGCCGTATCAATTATACGGGGCCCCCGGGCTATGGGGGCCCCCAACGGCAAAAAATAAAATTAAAAATAATCTCCTCATAAAGGCTCTGTTGCGGCAGCAGAAGCTGGTTGAGGATCCGCAGGGAGCCCCGACGGTACCGGATCGCTTCCAAACCCATGGCTAAGTTTCCACGGCAGGAGGCGGAGCCGCAACAGAGGAGGGAAAGGGGAGGCAAGTTGTTCACCAAGCCTCCGCTGGGTCCTAGTGCGCCCGATTCATGGCTCCCATTCCCTCGCCCCATCCCCGGAGAGCATCGAAGCCGTGTAGACCGGCTAAGCTTCGCGTTAATTTCAGTAGAATTCCGAGCCTTAATTGAGTCTCTTTCGGGAAAATAGCAAAAATCCGAGTTTAGTCATAATCACAAGGCCCAGCTGCTTCCGAAGAGGTGGATTGATAGGTTAAGCTGCCGAGTTAAAAAAAAACAGCACTTTTTTTTACACCAGTGCAGGACAGAATGAGCTCCCGTCTTTGTCCCAGCTCCTGCCAACCTAGCAGTTCGAAAGCAAAAAAAATTGCAAGTACTGTAGAGAAACAGTGTTCCGTGCGCTTGTCATGCCTGCCACATGACCTGTCACCCCAGCGTCGAGGTGGAGAGCGCCGCCCGGGCTGGCGCAGCCTGCCAGGGAGCCCCTGCGGCGACCGGGGGGAGGGCCTCGGGGCTGCCTCGCTGCGCCCGCTCGCCTTCCACAGCTGCCCCTTGCCTTCGCCGTGCGCGTCGAGGGAGGGGTCGTGCGATGGCAGCAGCGGCGGCGCGGCGGTGACAGCAGAGGCGGAGGAAGAAGAGGCCCCAGGATTAAGGTAAGTGAGGTTTTTGTGTTTCGGGTGGGTGGGTGGGTGGGTTGAGGTGTGTGTGGGTTTTTTTTTTTACATTTTAATTCTATTTTATTTATTTTATTTTTATTTATTTTATTTTTATTTTGGCCCTGCCCATGACGTCATGACGTTGGCTCCCCCCACGACGTCATGATGTCATGACGTTAGCTCCGCCCCACATATAAAGGGCCCCCAAACAATTTTTATACGGGGCCCCGCCAAGGTAAGATACGCTTCTGTGTGCTAGTCATTTGATACGTGCCGCAAGAGATGGCCCTGTGATCACAGTATGTGGGTCACTTCATGGCAAGCTGGGTTCAACTTTAAACAAATTCACGCCAATGGCATTTTTCTTGCTTCAGGGAAAAATGCATTTTCGGATACAAGTTGCAGCCGATGACTAGTCTGTATTTCAAGCATATAAGAGAGTAAACAAAACAAAAAACAAAACAAAAACATTTGTGGCACCTAAAAGACTAACAATCAAGTGGACTTGATCTAAAAATGCTAACATTAAAATACAGCAGTTAGTCTTTAAAGTGCCACTTTTTTTTTGTCTTCTTGTTTTGTTTACTTTCTGATATGACTGACTGAAATGACTTTATAGCTTTGCACTAGTTCAGTTTCCAGCTGCTATTTGTATCCGAGTATACATTTTCTGGGAAATCATTTTCACAACAGGGAAATTCCACTGGTGTGAATTTGTTTAAGGTGGATCGCAGCTCGCCATGAAGTGACCCACTCGCTGTGATGATGGAGCCATCTCCTGTGGCATGTATGAAATGAGACATGCAGAATTTAACACTGGAGTGCCGCAGCCTTGAGGATATTGACAAGGTGTGCCTGCGCAGTCAGTCCATCTGGCATGGTCTCTTCCACCTCCATGACTGTTGAGAATCAAAATGTTTCCTCCTCCGCTCATTTTGCCATTGGGCCCAATATGATGGTTTCCAGTGGCATTTCCTCCACTGAGGGGCTCATCCACCCGTAGCTGTTGACTCTTTTTGGGAGTAGGCCCCTTTAGGGCACATTACCTTAAGACCCCATAAGCTATAGGAGACATCTAGACTTGCAAAATAAAAATATCCTGCCTTTGGAGAGTAGAAGTTCCAAGTACCTAGGTAGAAAGTGCACAGATAATCCAGAAATTGCTTTAAAATATTCATCACTGGAGCTTACACCGCCAAAGCAGTAATGACTGGTTTTAAGTAACAACGCTACCTCTATAGCTATACAAGTCTATATGACAGAAGTTTTCCATCCAAAGAAATTGCCGCTGGATGTATAATATCCACTGGGGCGCCCTTGTTTCCGATCTTGGAATTCACATAAAAATTATTGTAAATAATACTGTTAGAATCCCTATTTTATTAGCAATAGCAATTACACTACCCCCATGGTGCTTAATGCACTCTCTGGGTGGTTTACAAATAATTAGTATTTTGCCCCCAACAGGCTGGGTACTCATTTTACCAACCTCAGAAGGCTGAGCCAACCTTGTGCTCCATCAGGATTGAACTCAAAACATTTTGGCTGCAGTACAGCAGTTTAACTGCTGCGCCATCAGGGCTCTATTGTACTGAGTTCAGATTTATAAACATTTTGTAAGCGATGACAAAAGAAGAAATTGGGTAGGCACCTACTTTTCCAAAAAGTCTTGAAAATCAGCTGGCAAATCCCTTGGAATTTTAACAGGATACTCCTTAGTCATCTGCCCCTGGCTGAGAGCGAGCAACATCAACCCCAGTCGCCACACATCTCCTTTTTTCCCTGATTTGCTAGGCAAGGCGTCCTCACTAAACCGAACTTTGGTTTGTTCAAAAACATCCTCCTTACAGATATCTGCCAAGCGCTTGGAAATACTGTAGTCCGTCACCTTGACAGTCCCTTCGCTGTCCACCAGCACACTGGATGCTGTCAGGACCTTGTGTACCACGGAGTTACTGTGTAAGTAGTCCAGAGTGGATAAGAGCTGCGATGCGTAGTGGCGCAGCTGATCCTCGGGAAGAGGGACCTCTTTGTCTAAATACGTGGAAAGGTTGGACCCGCCAACATGTTCTACCAAAATGTCCACCACGATTGAGTCACTGAGCTCCTTAAACCTCATTGATATGTAACGGATGATGTTGGGATGGCTTAACTTCACTAGAGAATTGAACTCCGCTTCTGCTCCCTGAATCTGTGCACAAGAAATAAAATATCAAAAAATGTTAGTCAACCCAATAACTGTGCATTTCCTCTCAATCAAGAGGAGCTCAGGGCAGGTCTATGGTCAGCTGAGCCAACACAGGAAGCTAAAAAATAGGTTAAAAGTTATAGATAGGCTTAAAATCATTTGGCTGACTCTCCGATCGTCAGGCAGAAGGCTCCATTACGATCGGAAAAATGGAAGGGATGATTGCGATGAATAGGAACTCAGAATACATTTGATGTGTACCATTTGTTCTGATTTAGTAATTTATTACTTATTATTATTAGTTCAAATTTATTTTGCCGCCCAATGAAAACATGCGCTTCTTTCTCAGTCTAACTGCTATAACATCTGCTCTAAAAATGTTATTAATTCCTCACTTTTATTGCTGAGCTAGGGACTGTGGTGGCTCAGTGGTTAAGAAGCTCACCTTGTTAGCTACAAGGTTGGCAAGTCAGCAGTTCAAGACCCAAGTACTGCATGACAGAATGAGCACCTGTCTCTGTCCCAGCTCCTGCCAACCTAGCAATTCAAAAGCAAGAAGTTGCAAGTAGATAAATAGGGACCACTTTGGAGGGAAAAGATCTTGGGAATATGAAGGAAGTCTCATTCAGGCGTCCCCTGAGCAGAGTTCCTCCAGCAAAAATCCTTTCAACCCAGGAAGCATCTTTGTTTGCTTCTGACATGATAAAAAAATTGCTAAGCTAGCCATATAAATTTTTAGATTTATTACTAGATCTCAAGCACTTTCACATTTTTTTTTCATTCAACACATTTTAGGTGTTTGCATTTCCAATTTAATATTACTATTCCTTGTCCTCCACTATGCGAATGTAAAAAGGTGAAATGACCAGGGAGGTCTGCAACCTTTTTAAGTGGGAGGCCTGGTCACATTCCCTCAAACGGTTGAGGGGGCCAGACTGGTGGTACCCCCCCTCCCTAAACACTGCCGTAAACACATCTGCGGCTGGAGCAAGGGCACAGGCCAGATGATTTGGTGCCATGGGCTGGATCCAGCCCGTAGGCTGTAGGTTGCAGACCCATTTAAGATACACAAAAGCTCTATTACCTGTTTTTTGCATTTTTCAACCTTTTCCTTTTCTTGATTAGTGAGGAATTTTCCCATTTTCTTTTGCCACTGAAGTACCCACTCATGTACTAGGACAAAGTTGCCTGTGGACACTTCCAAAGCATTGTAGACTGATTTCCCAAGTTGTTCATCCTTGTCTATATAGTGAAACATGGAGAAACACATCAACTTCTAATACACTCTCAAAAATGCTAAGATTATAAAGTATTTATTTGTTTCTTTGATATTATGGCCAATCAGTAGCATGGGGGGGCACCGAGGCCACCCCAGGTGGCACTTTTTTTTTTTGGGGGGGGGGTGGCAAGTTGGCAAAATTTTACAATAAATGGGACTTCGCCGCAGCCCCGAGTTGGAGGGCGCTGGGAGGGTGTGGCCACTACAGCGCAGCAGGGACCAGAGGGCACTTTTTTCTCCTCCTCCGCCTTTGTCCTCCTCTTCCTTAGGCACCTTCTTCCTCTTGGCCAGCTTGAGGTGCTGGGCGGAGATTCGCAGAGCCTGGGGCTATCCATGGTCCGAGGCCAAGACCCAGAGGCTGAGGTGGCACAAACCCAGCAAAGAGCGCACCGTCAGCACCTGCCCACTGCGCAGCACCATGAAGAGGTGCCCAGCGGGCCAAGAGCTGTAGGTGAGGCGCGCGTTGGCGCCTTCGTTGGCATCCCAGGCACGCAGCCGCGCCACCTCTAAACCCAGCGGCAGCAGCTCATCCACCTCCAGCACCACCACCGCCCAGGAGGGTGGGAAGCAAGACCAGTGGTCATTGCGGTCCAGCACCCACAGCCGAAGCAGCACTGGTCGGGCCAAGAGGGCCCCCTGCAAGGCGAGGCGGTAGCCTAGATGGGGGGCAGAGAGCCTAGATGGGGGTGGCGAATTTGGCCTGTGCCCTGGGTGGCTGAAACCTGCACTACACCACTGTGGCCAATATCCCCTTTCAAGCAGTAATTCAAACTGTTTGACACAAGGACATGTAGAGTGAGGAAATAATTTAATAACTGAAAGCTTTTCAACAAAAAAATTCACTAGTGAATGCAAACAAACATTGTGAGAATGTCTGGTTATGGATAGGTGCTCAATCAGAGGTCTCAATGCTTCCAATCCCCAATTAAAAAGAAGTAGAGGGGGAAAGGAAAGAAAAAAGAGAGAAGGGGGAGGTGAGGCAAAGCCCTGTTGTTCTAATCTGATACAGGAAAGCACAGGAAAGAACATATTCTCTGCATAATCTGTGGGGTACATAGAAAAAGTCTCCTCGAAGATTGTGTTATTTTTGAACCACAATCGGGCATACCCTGGGCAATGGCAACCTTGTGCCAGCTAATCTTTCTTGCACTAAATCATGTGAAAGGAACTAAGGAATGAATTCACTAAAAGGGGGCTTCATTTTGGCAGTTTCATGTCTGGCCTAGACACAGAAGAAGAATCATAATCTGTGAGAGATCCACCCACTATTCAATACCAGAGCTGGAATTCAGGTACATTTTGCAAATTTATATTTATAAATCTAGAAATGTTAAAAACCCAAAGATAAATCCTTTCATCTGCCAAGTGGAGTTGTGATCACCAAATGAGATAATCCAGCTTTCTTTGTTGCTAAGTATTCACCTACTATCCCACGTACTAGCACAGCCTTTACTCCCTATTGTCTTTCAACATAATAAAGATAGCATTTGCTAGTCTCTCATTTCTGTAAGGGGAAAAATGAAAACACTGTAAGAATTCTGATGAACAACAACCGTTCCACACACCTATACACCTTCCTTTGTGGACTTTAAGCTGACCAGAACCACTACTGTTGAAATAAAGAACTTCACAAGTTCCTGGAAAATCTTCAGTACTGCATGAAGAATGCTGACGCTCTCTCCTGAAAAAAGAAAATAATAACCATATTGTTTACAAGATGCTCATATACCATAAATAAAAGCTGCTCATCTCAATAAGGCTGACAGTACAAGTCAGGGGATGAGGAATGTGTGGCCCTCCAGATTTTGCCAGACCACAATTTTTATTTATTTATTTATTTTCTGTACCGCCCATTTGGGTGGTATCCCACTCTGGGTGGTGTACAAGCAAATAACAGAACACACAGCAAATCAATTTGCATCAGCCTTCACCACTGGCTTTGTCAATCTGGACCAGGGGTGCCCAAACCTTTTGGGCCGTGGGCCAATCATGTGGTTCAGGGAGCTGGTCACTAAGGCCTGGGGCCCGGGTGCGGCCCCTGACACCAATTCATCCGGCCCGCGAAGCCTTAGTTGCTCCTGGAAGCGGAAGCAAAATGCACCCATATGGGCACCACTGGTATGGACTGATGACAACAAAGATGGCCAAATATTCATCACCCCAGGTTTAAGTAGTAATGCAGTGTAAGGGACCAGGGAATGACTTGGATCAACTACCAAAGAGGTGCAGTTAAGATCTAGCCCAAGGAAAGCCCTCCTTTCACAGAGAATGCTCCAGCCAGGAGTGGAGGAGGTGTCTGGCCAGGTTATCCTGCTATGGTTATAGAGCAGACCATACTGCCAGCGACTCAACACCAAGTGTCAGGCGACGGTTAACTAACCTGACAACCCTGAAGGCTCACGGCCTTGGGTGGCAAAGTCCACAGGGAAGGGTGATGGTCCCCAAGTGGATTAAATCCCACTTGAATCCATCTTGATGGAGGGCAGCAGCTTCATCAATACTGGCCTGGGGGTGACGAGGACTTTGTGTGTTAAAAGGCTCAGGACCAAAAAGTGACTTGCGGAACTGGATCAGTGGTACGAAGATCATGCTGCAATGTGGAAGGCAGATGAAAGGCCACTGCATTATATTTTCAGGATAGTCCTCATGGCTGATCAGCATGAGGATTGCCAATATTCGGCTTTGGATACAGCAAGAGTGGATGAAGGGAGGGGAGGAGAGTTTGTCCCATGGTTGAAGTGTGCAGACAGCTCAAGAGCAAACAAGGGTGACAGACCCTTGACTCATTTATTTATTCATTTATTTGTTGTTGTTCAGTCACACAGTTGATTCCGACCATTTGTGACCCTATGGGCCATTGCTCACCAGGCACCTCTGTCTTCCACCATCCTCTTCAGCCGACCCAACTCTGTGCCCATTGCATCTACAACAGCATCCAGCCATCTCATTTTCTGCCGCCCCCTTCTTCTTTTGCCCTCCACCTTTCCCAGCATCAAGGCTTTCTCAAGTGAATCCTCTCTTTTCGTTTGATGTCCAAAGTACTTTAGCTTCATCTTTACTATTTGACCTTCTAATGTTTATTTCAACTTATTTAGCCGCCCCCTCGCCAAGGCGAGTCATACTAAGCAACATATACCTTGAACGCCCTGTGGAATGTGCGCGGTATTTATTGTTCCCTCCATGTTCTGAACCACCGACATAGAAGCTGGTCGTTAATTTGTTCCCTGCTGCATCTCTACTGGTCAAGATATCCTGGTTTGTCAATGTGACATTTTCCAAACGCTCCTGGAAAGACATAAAGGGGCAGGGGGAAAGGGAAAAAAGCAATTGCATAAATTTATTATAATATTTTAGGTTACTAAATATGTAGACTGCCTGGTTTCAGGGTTTGTTTTGGAGTTGGGTTAGGGAGCAAAACCAAGGGATTGATCAGCAGCTCCTTAAAGTACTATTCTTTTTCCTGAAATTTTACTGTATGATATCAAGACAGTAAACATGATACTTAAGAAGCAGGAGCAGTTATGCATGTACAGTAAAACCCCAGGTTACGGACGCCTCGGGTAATGGAAAACGTGACTTACGGAAGGAAATTCTGAGGAAATGACATCCCGATTTATGGGGAAAACTTGCAATACGGAAAGTTTTTTTGGGTATTCCGACGCTTCCCAGGGCGGTGGGAGGGTGTTTGGAGCATTTCCACTCCATTTTTGAAACATTTCATCACTTTTTGGCTCCAGCAGAAGATCTCCCCGCAAACCAGGAAGTGCTGGAAATCCACCCCATCAGCTGTTAGGTGGGGACTTTTCCTGCAATGACCAGTGCTGGCCACTAGATGGCGCTGATGGAAATGCTCTGAAGCTCACTAAAAAGCCCAAAAAACTTGTTTTTTCAGTGCCAAACTCTTTCTAAAGTGCACTTTGAATTTTTTTGCTTTATTTTTGCCACTGTAGAAAGAGTTTGGAACAGAAAAATTATGGGTTGGGGTTTTTTTTTTTGGGAGGGGGGGAGGGGAGCTCTTTTCTAACCACCAGAACATTTTTTAAAAAATTCAATGCATTCCTATGGGAAATTGTTCTTTGAGTTTCAGAAAAATCACTTTATATAAAATGTCCTGGAACAGATTAATTCCGTAACCTGGGGTTTCACTGTATATTATAATATTTTAAGTTACTGACCCCTTGATTTTAGGGTTTGTTTTGGAGTTAGGTTAGGGAGCAAAACCAAGGGATTGATCAGCAGCTCCCTAAAGTACTATTATTTTTCCTGAAATTTTACGGTATGATATCAGGAGAAGTGGCCATTGTAAACATGATACTTAAGAAGGCAGGAGCAGTTATGCATGTATTACTCTGTATGGTTCTTTGTCAAGTAGACTTAAAAATAACAAATTAAGGCACACAAGCATGCCAGGTGATATGTGGGTTAGCAACAGAAGGGTCATAAAAGTCCTGGAGCTAGAGTCAGGCTTGCTTCTCTAAAAACAGGTTTTTCCAGAGAGAACTTGGATAAGTGGGGTTTCAGTTTCTCCTCGCCAGCTTGAGTTTCTTATTTAATATATTTATTATAAACTCAAACAAAGAGAGTTTCAGATCAATTTCCTCTTTTAAAAAGAAAACGAAACATAGAACTTCGTCACCAGCACTGAAATTCTCAGAAAGGAGCTTGTAAGCAAAGGAACTTGTAAGTAAAGAAAGCATAAAGCCCAGCTGGGGCTTTGTGGTCTGGAAGAACATAAACATAAAAGTATAGTACCTGTTTTGCAATTTCTTTCTTTTTCCTTTCCTCCTTCTTTTCTTCTTCCCTTCTCTGAATTTCATCAAGTATTTCTTGTTGCTGAAACAGACATAATTGCAATGAGTGATCTCTAATCTGGCTTCAGAAGGAGTTTAAATGCAGATCTTGTTAGACAACAAAAATGCCACTCAGCTAACTCAATAGTGGAAGAGGGAAAGTATGAAGAAAACAGAGTTTTAGAGCTGGGGAAAAAACAATTTCACGTGTAGATAATTCAGATTACCAGTATTTGAAGAGCAGTCCTGGGCTCAGAATTCTGGCACAGTTCTAAAGTTCTGGTAATGGTCCTATGCTTTTATATCAGAAGAAAATAATACAATGGATACAAAGGAGGTCATGGTTTATTTCAAAAACAAACAGTGCCAGAACCCATCTATCTCCCTGCATAACATTTTTGGTATCTTGGTAGAAGGTGAAATGCAGTCTGATATCTCAGCAGGTTGCTATCTGGGAGGAGAATAGGTAAAGGTCAACCTTTGAAAGCCAGTCATATCCAACCCTAGGGTTCAGTGCTCAAAGAGCACTGTCTGCGCCTGCAGACATTTCTGTGGACATGTGCCAGGCATGACTAGACACTGGAATGCACAGAATGCTGTTTACCTTCCCAATGAAGTGGTCCCTATTTATCAACTTGCAATTTCTTGCTTTCAAACTGCTAGGTTGACAGGCACTGGGACAGATAAGGAAGCTCACTCCGTCATACAGGACTCAGGTCTCGAACAGCTGACCTGGCGACCTTCCAGTTGTCAAGTTGTCTTAACCACTAAGCCACTGCAGTCCCTTTTGGGAAGAAAATAAGCACAACCACAGACAAAGAATCTTTGTTGACTAGTAGTGCTGAACACACAACCTTTATCCCATTGACTACAAATGCAAAAATTGATTCCCAGCAGTTCATTCCTGCACATATAAGATATTTAAGTGGCAGTGCCAGATGAGGTAGGGGAGAACAGAAATAGTACTCTCACTATTTGCTCTTCTTTTCTCTTAAGGTCTTGGATTCGCTGCTGCTCTTCCTGGGCCAGACGCTCTAACTCCTGCTGTTGATTCTTTAGCATTTCTTCATGGAAAGATTTTAGAGGTGGTTTATTATAGTCGCTGAGGAATGACTGTGTATGAGCGGCCAGCTCATATATCATCACCTTAAGAAAGAAATCAAATGCCGAATCTGATTCATCAAAATGTTTGAAACTACAATATATCATTCATGCTTATCCTAGTGTGAGTTAGTGCAGATTTCATTAGTATTGCAAATCTTCAGTGCAGCAACTGCAGGGGCCGCCTCAGTGTTGGAAGTAAGCAAGGGGTTCTCAACCTTTTCAAGCTGAGGGCCGGATCACACTCCCTCAGACAGCTTTGGGGGCCAGATGGGCATTTTGCCCTGCATGCCTGCCTGCCACACATGGCACTTCGGAGTGTGGCAGAGGCGGGGGGGGGCACATGAAATGGTGTCGCAGGCCATATCCGGCCCCTGGGGCATAGGTTGAGAACCCCTGAAATAAACATTTGAACCAGGGAAAATATACCATATAGAAATGTATCAAGAAAAAAATTGTGCTGAGAAATTTAAATTAAATATCAAAGTAATCATGCAGAGAATCTTCAGGTACAAAACAGACCTATTCTTAAAATATAATTCATATCAAATCTGAATCGCTTACTCTGGTGAAACATCTGAGACATTTTAAAGTACGCTACAAGTTTTTATTTCTTTATTGATAATATCAACTATAATACTTAAATCTAACTAGTTTAAAATACAAGCAAATGAAATTACAAATGAACACAGCATTCCAAATACACGTCAAAAGAAATTTCTGAATTATTTTTGTTATTTATTATAGTAGAACAACTAATTTCATTGTTCTTTTTCAGCTGATTAGGTCTTAGATTAATGATGGTGAACCTTTTAGAGACTGGGTGCCCAAACTCAACAGGCTGCCATCTGCGCTGCATAAGGGCACGGTGAACGAACTCTGTGCTGGGGGAGGGAGGCAGTGTTCTTATCGGGCTGCTGGGTGGAGAGGCAGGGTGACCTCTGTGCTGGAGGGTGGGAGGAAGGACTCCCATTGGGCAGCTGGGCAGAGGGGAGGGAGGATGTGCTCCCATTGGGCTGCTGGGCAGAGACGTGGGGCAAACTTTGTGCTGGGCGACAGTGCACATGCCCACAGAGAGGGCTCACCAACACTGTCTTAAGTCATAGCTCCTCTTTAGTCCCCTTCTTTATCTTAGGTAATGTGATATTTCAGCACAAGAAAGAGTGCACTCAAAGCTGGTCACAAAGAGATACTTTAATGCAGGGGTTCTTAACCTACGGCCCGTGGGCTGGGCCAGACCTGCTGCACTATTTCAGGTGGCCCACCACCACCACACCCCAAAGTGGAAGAAGACACATTGACGACAGCTGTAAAATGCATCCAAGCATGCATAAACACAATTACGTCAGGTGTAAATGCACCCGTGGCTGTCATAAACGCAGAAGCGGACACATTTACTTCTGGTTCCGGGGGGGCGTGGTCCAGCCCGTTCAGCTGTCCAGGGGCATGGTCAGGCTCACAGCATAAAAAGGTTGGGAGCCCTGCTTTAATGCTCTCAAAGTCACAGAATTTGTCATGAAAAGCAGCTGAGTTTCTCAATACTAAACCCAATTCTTGCATTTATATTCTGGATACACAAGAACCATCATCCCCACCCCCTACTGCAAAAACAAAATAACATGTTATGTACAAACTGAAAATATATTTGTTAAATTGATAATGCTGTTCAACATCTGGGGCAAAATAAACATGCTTACCTCTCCACAATGTTCTTTTGCTAACTCCTCGAGTTTGGATTTCAGCAAGTTAACGTTTTCATTAGACAATCCTTTTGCATTTTTAAGGGCGATTTCTGGAACTCTAGGTAGAAGTACAAAAACTCACAACATACAATACTTACAAATGATTATATATGTTGCATAAGACATAGGTATCTCTAAAAGATAAGTCCTCATCCAAATGATAACTGGTATTCTAAAGGTGCATATTATTTTGAATCTTTTTAGGTTTTCTCAGGCTAAATCCTCTCAAATAACTTAAGCAGAAAAAAGATAAAATGTAAGCTAATGTGATTCTCTTTGGGAAAACTGAGAAGTAGAAAATAGAAAAACAAATGAAACAGCACAAACCAATGAATGAAACAAACAAAAAACAAGCAAACACTTATGGAGTCTTTAAGTGTACTCTAGTAGGATTGTGGCCCATAGTACAAAAATCACATTCATTCATTCATTCATTCATTTAATCTAGCTATTGAATTTCTAGCCCACCTGTCTCCCTATTGGTGCACTTAAAGTAGCTTACAAAAGACTTAGAAGATCTCTTAAAATGGAAATATACATTTTCCAGTGCTTGGGCTGATTTGTTTTTCTTTCTTTGGTTGAGCGCTAAGGTGGAGCTCTGAGAAAATTTTCAGCAGATATAGACTGTTATTTTCGAACAATGGAAATAAATCTCAAGAGATTTTACTGAATCCAACATTATCACTATACCATAGTCCTAATCAACTGGTTTGAGCCAAGACACTGTTGTAAACTCAGTGTGTCATCAGCTGCTATGATCTGGAGCTTACTGTATTTGTAATATTATAAGCTGTTTCATGCTTCTAGAAATGGGCTCCAAATTGACTTAAAACAGATAAAACCAACTTTCACATCTAATTCACCATTTCTGAGAGGTAAGACTATATTAGGTCAATGATAATTAAATCAAGGCATGTGAAGAAACTGAAAAAGTTGTGTTTGGGACTACAGCCAATAGTCATGTTAGTTGTGGAATTGTGGGACCTGTAGTTTAAAAAGTAAATTTTCCAATCTCTAGCTAGGTATCACAATAATTTTTAAAATAAATTACATAATTTTTTCTTGGTTAGGAAACTGTAGGATCTTCCATTTACTCACGTATCAGGATATGCTGGTGGACACTTGACCCACAAATCAACTTTAGCGTAGACTTCATGGTCACCAGTCAAGCCCTGCGGTCGTAAAGCTAGACTAATTTCTGGCGACTGTCGAATCTGAAAAATTGGAGGAGGGGAAAAACAGGTGGTTAATACCTGCATTAAGGAAATTGAAATTTGAGCACTCAACTAAATCTTCAAGGCTGTCCTATCTAGACCACAATACACATACAAAGAATTGTGTTTTTCTTATAATTACACAGATGTTTTCTTAAACATAAGTAAATAGCCAAACTCAACACTTTGTTGGGCTAGAAAACACAGGATCTTTTTTCACCCAGCCAGTAAGACTACATATAGATATTGTTTTCAATAAACAATACAGTAATAACAAATGTTCTTACTTGGTCATAACTGACTTTCTCTCCAATAGTACTATCTTATTTCAAGAGAATTTAGCACTCAGAAGAGCTTCCTGAGCATGGCTTTCTTCTAGCACAGTGATGGAGAGCTTGAGAGATCAAATGAAAGTTATACTTATGTTAGAAATTAAGTTTTAACTTCAATAAAATAATGAAAGTGTTACAGTCTCTTGCAGAAAAGTGGATGTCACATCACTGATCAGAGTATAGATATCCTCTTTTTCCTGCTCCAATTTTATTTCTGGTCTAGCAAAACTTTTATGAAGTAGAAAAACCTAAGAGAAATACTGTTCTAAAACCTACATGAAGCCTACAGCAAAACCTATACAAACATGTGGCCAGAGATAATAAAGAACAGAAAAAAGAAAAGATATGCAGCAAAAGCACTGAAAGTTCTTATGATTCATAAAACTTTCAATCTTGAAAAGGAAGTACGGTATTCCCCAAATATGGTAAAGCAGACTTGTAAAATAAAATGAAATAACCTGTACTTAATATACAAATTTAGTTAAGCTCCATACCACAAAAATAGTAAAATCTTCATCAACTAATAAAAAATGCTAACCCTCTGGAATTCCATTGTCACCGAGAGTCAAGTGAATACAACATTAAGGTCAGATGATTTGGCTAGCATTGTACTGCCTCTTATATCTTTGTTCTTTTATTTATTTTTATCCTTAAGAGTATAAATGAAACATTCATGAAAGAAACAGACAAAGATTGTAGGATTGGGGCAAAACCATCCTACGTGCATTTCTGAACAGTAACTTCTCTTCATCAACAAAACATTAAAATCTGTTTCTTCGTCACACTTGGCTGTATAATGATAACTACATTATTCTAAATAATATCATATAAATATGGGGGAGGGGGAGAGAAAGCAATCAGTACTTACTATAATTAATGACAACATCTGGTTGGCCACATACTTGTGTGTATGTCAACACAACAAAATCCAGATAAACTGCAAGCTTTAATCTATTTCATTAATGTGAACAAATCAAATTTTGATTGAAAACAAGGCTTAAATTCAGGATCAACACCCCATCACATAATTGGCAGCACTATCAGCAAATGAAACCCTTTAACTGTCCTATTGTCTCTGGTGCTCATACAGTATTTTCAACCACCCTGAGCCATTGAGATAAGGGGAAAAACAAGGTGCTTTAAAGTGCTATAATGTTTTTGTTTTGTTCATTTTCTGATATGGGGAAAAACAAGCTATCTTTTTTCCTAATCTGTACCAAGAACAAGCTGTTGCAACTGTAAATGACTGTACACTGGAAAGAAAATGCATCGTCCTTTCAAGTGGTATAACAAAGAACACATCTTAATGGATGTTTCTTAATAAATGAGCTTATTTAAACAATCAAAACATATTTATTCCACTCAACAATGATTTTTAAATAAGGCTAATTTCAGCTAACTAATAAAAGCACCAGTTACATTATTACCCATGCGCCTGAGGCATTACTAGATGTATGCTTCGTAATGCAACTTGTTTTTTTGTTAGTCAGCTAACAAATTCATTGTGGTGAGTTATGCAATTTAATTTATGTATACATAAATCACCAACAGGGTTCTAGCTAGAACAGTGTTTCCCAACCTTTAGTTTTTAGACTTCAATTCCCAGAAGCCTCAAAGCACTGATCAGCCAGTGTACTGACTTAGGCTTCTGGGAATTGAAACCCCCTGTGAGGTCTGTGCTCCACATTGGGAACAACTGAGCTAGAAGGATTTTTCTTTATTGGATCCAACATGATTTGCTGATACACCTGCAATCGAATATCATGGTGTGTACATCCAAAGGAAAAAAATTAGCAGATTATGCTGACAGCAAAAGTAAAAGGAAACCACAGCAACCATAAAACGTAAATGTTTTGGAGCTGCAGCATAATGTAAGGGAAAAGCCTAGTATGGACAAACTTACAAATTATGCTATTAACTTGTGAACCACCCAGAGAGTGCACTAAGCACTATAGGGCAGTATATAAGTGTGACTGCTTTTTGCTTTGCTTTAATGTAACAATCTTCTGCAAGAGAAGTTAACTGTTATTAATTTTTAGCACAGATACAAGATGCTTCATATTTTCATTGCTGCACTGGGAATAAACAAAACAACCACCACAACAACAATCACCAATTCCCTGTGATATTATTTATTTATTTTATTACATTTTTATACTGCCCATTTGGGAAATTTCTCTTACTTGCTCACTTTGGAGGAATGAAAACAACACCTAATAATTAGACACTTGGGTATCTCTCACTAAGTTTAGGAGGAAAAGAAAATGAGATGCTAAGTTGTGCATATTTCACAAGTTTTCTTGAAATGTCTACTGTAAAATCAATTCTATATTATAAAATGGCCCTAAAACCCACCATCCCAATGTAATCTAACATTTTCCAATTCTCAGCCACTTGCAATGCAAAACCTAAAGATTAAGGTCACCCTTGCTCAAAAGCCAGTCATATCTGACTCTAGGGTTCAATGTTCATCTCTGTTTCACAGCCAAAGAGCCAGCGCTGTCTGCTTCTGCAGACATTTCTGTGGTCATGTAACAGGCATGACTAGATACCAGAGTGCACAGAACATTGTTTACCTTCCCACCGAAGTGGTCCCTATAAGTGGTGTGCTGGGCACCTTAGGATGGCAGTGGACAGGAAGTTGGGGTGGAGAAATCCCATACATTCCCATTACCTGTGCCTGCCTCGGGGGGGGGGCAGCTGCTGGAGCGCAGCAGGATGAGTCCCTGTATCTCTGTGGGCCAAGACACCACTAGTTCCTATTTATCTACCTGCAATTTCTTGCTTTCGAACTGCTAGGTTGGCAGGAGCTAGGACAAAGACAGGAGCTCATTCCGTCGTGCAGTATTCCGGTATGGAACTACTGACCTGCAGCCTTCCAGTCAACGTCTTAGCCACTTGAGCCCTGCAGAACCTAAAAATCAATTAAAACCATGGAGATTGACTAATTCAGTGATGGCAAACCTTTTAGAGACCGAGTGCCCAAACAGAGGGGTGAGGTGAACTCTGTGCTGGGGGGAGGGAGGATGTGCTCCCATTGGGCTGCTGGGCAGAGGGGTGGGGCGAACTCTGTGTGGGGGCAAAGGTGTGTGCGCCAACAAAGAGGGCTGTGAGTGCCCCCTCTAGCATGTGTACCATAGGTTCACCACCACTGGACTAATTCCTATGGTTCACCATCACATGAAAAAGAGGTTCAAAAGCGTTGCAGGTTTTTCTATATTAAATCTACAGTTGTATCAGTAGAGACTGTTTTCTGTGTGTTGACCTGGCCAAAGCAGACTCATCTACCTTGGCTTTTGTAACCTTTTCTTTTTCCTACAGTAATATATCTACAGTACTTCTACTCTGTTGCTGCTGATATAGACTAGCAGTAACTCTCTGAAAACTATTAATCACGTGAATTCTGAAGTAGCAACTAAAAGCATTCTATTTAAAACTTCCTATTCCCCACTTCAAATTCCAACTTAGGGATGCCCTGGAGAGGGCTTTGAGAGCCTTGCAGTGGAGGTGTATATAGATATTGGAAATCTGCCACTAGATCCCTGGGCAAAAGGGAATTCCTAGAGAGCCTTGGAACCTTATGTGGGGACAAAAAGTTTTAAATGAAAATAAAGTTTAACATTGCCAAATGATGACATCTTCATTATTAATGGACAGTGGAGTTGCGTAACAGGATTTCAACCACTATACTGTATAAAAGCATGGCCGCAAATCATGGCCAAGGAATAATTCCATTTTTGTTTCCTGCCTAAGAGACCAAATATTATTTCTAGATGTTAAAAAATCTGCATAAGTTGCTAGAGATGGCTAGTGCTCTACATTAAACTGAGTGACGGATAAATTGTGCATCTTTTTCATAATGTGGCCATGACGACAATAACAATGACAACTACTATTACTGAGGAATGTGAGGAAGTCTTCTATGTTAAGCATGTGCAAGTTATAGGATGTAACCAGCACTTCATAATGGGGCAATTTGCCACCAAAACTTATTCCATTTCATCTGTGCAACTGTCAATGGACAATAAGCAACAGACAATGGACAATAAGCATCTTCCAATTTTTGCTAATTTGGTATCCTTCTCTTCTTCCTCCTTTCTCTTGTGCCGTATCAGATCCTCAATATTGGTAATCATTATGATGATCAGCCTTGAGATTGTCCTGAGAATTTAATGCAGAGGCCTTCCATTTGCCTTCTGCATCGCAGCATGACACCCATACCATTGATCCAGTTCCGCAAGTTACTTTCTGGTCCTGAGCCCTTTCGGCACGCAAATTACTCCTCAGCCCCAGGCCAGTATTGACGAAGCTGCTGCCCACCATCAAGATGGATTCAAGTGGGATTTAATCCACTTGAAGACCATCGCCCTTCCCTGTGGACTTCGCCACACAAGATCGTTAGTCCTCAGGGTTGTCAGGTTAGTTAACCACCGCCTGAGGATCAGAGTGGAGTCACTGGCAATATCTACTCGATGGCCGGCCATGGCAGGATAACATGGCCAGACTGGATTTAATATATATTATGATTTCCTTGTTGCAATACAGGTACTGTGAAACAGGAAGCAACTACAAGGGTGCAATTACATTGCTGCAAATTCATTCGCAAACCTGAGTTATGTTTGAAATTATCATCAGTGCTCACCCTGGGACTGTGGGATGAACTAGGAATTCATCCCCCCCACACAACCTCCTTCTTTCCTTCCTTCCTGTCATCCCACTTCTGCCAGTCTTTTTGTTGCTCACTGTGCTGGTTCTTGGTTTTAAAAGGGGAACACAGTGTCGGTGTTCCAAAGTTCCTATTAACGTGTTAAGAAATACTTACTTCAGAAATATCTTTCATTTTGTATGAGTTCTTTCTTGGTCGTTAACATTTTTCAACTTTTTGTGCATGCAAGGGTTCTCTAGCACTAAAATACCATATCAACACACTGACTCAATGTACAAATCTACTTTGGGAAAATTATGACCCTACTAACAATAATTAAGACCTGCCTTATACACAAATGTTCAAGTATGTGCTACAGATGGGGGCTGCAGTGGCATAGTGATTAAGAATCTATGCTTGACAATCGGAAGGTCAGCTGGTCAGCAGTGTGAGACCTGACTGTTGCGTGACAGAGTGAGTTCCTCTCGTCTGTCCCAGTTCCTGCCAACCTAGCAGCTCAAAAGCAAGAAACTGCAAATAGATATAGAGGTGCCACTTCAGCAAGAAAGATACTGTAACAGTATTCTGTGCACTTCGTCTACTCATGACTGCTGCATGACGAAGGAAATGTTTGCAGCTGCAGACAGAGCTGGCTCTTTGGCTGTAAACAGAGATGAGCATCATACCCTAGAGTTGGACACGACTGCCTATCAAAGGAGACCTTTGCCTGGTAGAGAGCCCTGGTGGCGCAGTGGTTAAACTGCTGTACTGCAGCCAAAATGTGAGTTCCATCCTGATGGGCCTCAAGTCTGACTCAGCCTTCCAAGGTCAGTAAAATGAGTACCCAGCATGTCTGGGGCAAAATGCTAATTATCCGTAAACTGCCCAGAAAGTGCACGAATGGTTATGGGGTGGTATAGAAGTGTAATTGCTACTGCTACCTTTACTTATGTGCTACAAATATGCCACTTGAAATACCCTCTGAAGCCATAGGTCAACTCTGTGTGCTATGTGCACCGCTGCCACACTTCCCAGCCACCTAACTGAAACAAACCCATGCAGGGGTGGAGCAACAAAGTGGCAAACGGTTTATGGCAGGGGTGCCCAAAGTTGGGCAGATTTTACTTCCGCTTCCGGGAGCAACAAGGGCTCTGCTGGAATCAGGGGTCAGATCCGGCCCATGGGACATAGTTTGGGCACCCCTGATCTATGGGGCATACAGAACTGCAGTTCCTTGAAATGTCATGGTTTGCATGTAAAGAACACATGGCTTTTAAGGGTGTCAGGACCACCCACAGGAAAAAAGAGGGTGGGATCCACACAGCATTTCATTCCCCCCCATGAAAGCCCCCATTCATCCAAACAGGAGCTGGGGGTGGGGGGAGAAGTCCGTAGAGGAGACGGACGGGAGAAACCACACCAGCCTCCTTCCTCCCGTTACCTTCCACGGCTGGCCGACGCGTAAGTCTCGGAAGTCCCGCCCGTAGATGGATTCCAGCACTTGCAGCTCGTTCTCTTGGCGGAGCTGGTAGCTCTCGGGCTGCTCCGGGGACGCCTCGGGAGCCTCCGGCCAGGCGCCCCTGCCCCTCACCTGGGCCATGGTCGCCTCCCGGGACGGAGAGCTCCAGGGAGGGAGGCCCCCCACACACACGCTCCTGCGCCGCGGTGGGCGGGACGGAGTGGGTCTCTTCCGCCCCGGTCTGCAGGCCCCGCCGAAGGCCGGTGCTGCCCCTGGCGGGCCGCGAGAGGAGGAAGCCGCCTTCGCTTGTCAGGCCTTTTCCGCGGGCCAGCAGGTCCCCTTCTGCAGCCACTCCGCCTTGGCTCAGACGCCCGCCCATCATTCTGTGAAACGGGCGGAGAAACCTTGGACTCTAGTCTAGTCTAAAGAGCCTCCTGGAAGATTTGAACCACAGTCGGGTGTAATAACCTGGTGGCAGCAACCTTGTGTTGCTGGCTAATCTTTCTCACACTAGATCAGGCGAAAAGAGCTGCAGAATGAACTCACCTCTTTGTGTGTTTTAGGACTACAATTCACATGAAGATTTTGAAGTGGTCACTGTGTTAGTCTGAAAGAGTAAACAAGACAAAAAATGGTTGTGGCACCTTAAATACTGATATATTTTAATCAGTGGTGGGATGACAAAAGTTTTACTACCCCACCATGATGTCATCCCATGTCATGATGTTGTGGGTGGGGCCAAAGAAAATTTTAAAAAAATACAAAATAATAATAAAATAAAATAAAAATAAGCGCACACACACACACACACACCTCAACCCACCCACCCACCCATAACACAAACCTGTAAATACATACATACATACATACATACATACATACATACATACATACATACATACATTAAAATACACCCACCCAGTGGAGGAACAAGTGAAAAGGTAAGCCCTGAAGGTGGTTCCCCACAAAACCTGCTACCGGTTCTCCGGGACATTGGAAAAAATTACTACCGGTTCTGGCGAACTGGTGAGAACCTGTTACATCCCATCACTGATTTTAATGTTAGCTCTCATTGATCAAGTCCACTTCAGCCTTAAAGATCAACTGATGTATTTGATTGTTAGCTTTCATGGATCCAGTCCACTTCATCAGAGAGACAAAGTGGACTTGATCCATAAAAGCTACATCAAAATATGTCAGTTAGTCTTTAAGACACCACTTTTTTGTCACTTTGTTTTGTTTACTCTTTAATTTACATGATGTCTTTCCACCAGGCTAGGTGTTGGGTTAGGGTTCTGCTTTTGCCACTAGTTGCAGCTTTATCTTTTGTTCTTCTCCCCCACCTCATCTTAGTTGTTGTTGTTGTTGTTGGGGGTCTTTTTTCTTCATCCTGTCTCTTCTGCAAGAAAGACAATGGCATAGGATCCTAGGTGGTTAGTCAAATCTTATTAGGATACTTCCCTCCCTCAAGTTGGTGGGACACTGGCGACGCTAGAGTTGCTATCCTATGTCTACTGTAGGTAGGAGTAGTAGGCACACACTTCTGTCCCAAAATATAACTTCTTTTACCTGCTGATCTTTATTCCTAAATTGTACCATCATCAAAGCTTGAAAAAGTTCCTTTTTAGATATAAGTCCTAGAATCATCCAGTCACCCTGGCTAGTGTCAAAAACTATACTTTTCAGAATCCAGCAGCCAGCAAGGCCTCTATATTATTATAACAACGCAGCTCTGAGCGTACAACCTCACAATCAAATAGTTACCATTGTTTTGAATCCCTTTCAAGTGGTTTTTAAAATCACTGCTGGTGTCTCCCCTGTGTATTTGGATCAAGCCTTGGGATAGGTTTTATAGATCATCCCTTTTAAGTTCTCATCCTTCCAATTCTCTGACCTTAAGAAGATAAGACCAGGGTTGTCTGAAAAAACATTCCTGCAGAACATGATGGGGTGATTTGTCTGCTCTTGGGGCCAGGACTCTGGGAACACTCACTCAAATGTCCTCTTAGCCATGGAGACTATTCACTTCTAAGTTTAAAATGTATAGCCTTCATGTGTTAAGAGAAGTGTGATAGTCCTGATTCATTCCTTCACTGTCATTCTCAGCACATGAAAGACAGCCTGAAGATGGTGAGTCTTTTCTGTCCATCAGTCTCTTCATGTGAACCAGAAACCCCCGCACAAAAATGTTCTTATGTAACAAAATTACAAGGTTAAAGCAGTCTTGTCCTTTCCAGACTGTGACTCTTAGGTGGTGAAATTATGGAGGTGGACTAGCACACTCACTGCAACACATTTCTTATAAAAAGAAAACAAGTGAAAATGTTGCAAAAGGATATAGTAAAAGGCAACTGCAAATATTAACAGTGAAGAGAGAGTGGAGAAAAGGGAAGGGAAAGTATAAACCCATCAAAAAATAACCAAAAATCCAAAAAGAAATTCTTGCAGAGTTGGCATCTGTAAGTCACATAATTTAATGCTGCATTTTAAAAAAATCGTCAATTGATTAAAGTGATCATTTATTCTTCCAGTACTGCAATGTAAGTCTTAGCCACTGATAAGACTTGGAGAATCAATTTCTGTTGACCACAGGTTAATTTGCAGGCTTCTTCTTCTGTGTCTATGTCAGATGTGAAACTGCCAAAATGAAGTCACCTTTTGGGAAATTCATTCTGTAGTGCCTGCCGCCTGACCTAGTGTGACAAAGATTAGCTGGCACAAGGTTGCCTTTGCCCTGGTATGCCTGATTGTGGTTTTAAAATCTTCAAGGAGGCTCTTTCTGTATCACCCAATTTGCAGTCTGTAGATACAGTCAAACCTTGTTTAGCGAGTAACTCACTTAGTGAAAAACTCGCATAACGAACGGGTTTTTCGAAAAGTGATCCAACTTGCATAACGAAAATTTTCACTATGCGAGTTGGACTTTCCCTATGGGAAAACTCGCATAATGAGCATTTCTAGGGGGAAAACTCGCATAGCGAACATTTTTCGCTATGCAAGTTTCCCCCCTAGAAACGCTTAATATGCAAGTTTCCCCATAGGAATTTTCTCTATGTGAGTTTTTTTCCGCATAGTGAAAAGCTCACATAGTGAGCAGCCTTGCAGAACAAATTAAATTTGTTATGCGAGGTTTGACTGTACGTAATTCAAAAGCATACATTAGTCTGTAAAGATTTCTTCAAAACAAAATGAATTCACTAAAGAACATAAACTCAGAAGGAACTAAAACTGGATATAATCAACTCATATGTTTCAAAGATGCTTGGGGATAATTACATCATTAGTCAAGATACTCAGAAATTTATTTGATAGTATTTGTGGAGTAGGATACACAGGAAACTTATGTTTTTGCTGCATGAATCACGGATTAAGATCTGAATATAAAGCACTTCAAAGCCAAACCTGCCAATGGACTGTGAAACAGGGATACAGTAAAACCTCACATAAAGAGCGCCTTGCTTAGAGAGTAACTCGCTTAAAGAGCAGAATTTTCTCTGAATGTTTGCTTCGCTTAACAAATAAAACCAACCAAAAACTAACAAATAAATTTGGTTTCACAATCCCCCCCGCCAGAAGTCACAATTGGTCACTTACAATGGTGTTTCGCTTAAAGAGCAAACTTGCTTAAAGAGCAATCCTGTGGAACGCATTATGCTCTTCAAGCGAGGTACCACTGTAATCTGATTCTTCTTTCTGTTTTTTTTCTTAATGCTCTGTGTGTCATATTTATTGATCATAAATAAGCATTTATAAATTACTTTTTGTTTTCTGATATGAAAGTGGTTCCAGAATTGGGGGAACTACTGAAGCAATCCATGTCAGGGCTAAACCCAGACATCAGCAGAAAGTGGCAAAAGCTAAAATTGTACATTGGTAGGTACCAGAATTTACATTCATGTTAGAATAATTGTACTTTATATATGTAGATTAAAGTAATTACACTTATTTGCAACTTGAAAAATGACAGAAAATACTGTAACTCCAAATACGTCATGTTTACATACCAAGAAAAAGTGCCACAATGTTTTTGTTTGCTCTCTGATATAGCAAGATTGGAGGTGTTTTCTTCACCTAAATTGGATAGTTACTATTTTCTTTTATCTAATTAGGTACCTCTTTTTGACTGACATCTTGCCACTTTATAAAATTCGATATATGTTATACTGTACCTTCAAAAGTATCCACAGAGTCAGTTTCTACTCATTTCAACATGACTTGGTCCAGCTTTGAGGCTGAAATGGCTTGGCCATCTCCCAAGATGGCTTACATCAAGATTACCATCCTCGGTGAGTCTGCTAAACTGGAGTGGGGGCCCTTTGACCCTCCAGATATTTTGGCCTTTAATTCCCAACACTCTTATGTAGAATCTCTAATATTAAGAGACAGTTGAAAATGCAGACCAAAACATGTGGAGGAAGGGCAAAAGTCTTCACTAATACCCTTAATCTTTTGACTTTGTTTGCTACCAATCAAGTACTGTATTGTATTCTGGATTGCCTGCACGCAATACTTTTTTGAGGGTACTTTCCTGAGATTTTTGGCTATGTGACTTTCTATATCAACATATAGCTGGAGAAATCTGTGCAAATTTTTGGAATGGGATGCCCATCAAAGCTTAAATTCCTGATAAAGACAAAGAGGAGATTAAAAGAAAATTTTATTTTGAAGTTGAAGAGACCATGTAATTTAAAATGTTCTTGATCAAGGCCTCATGCTAGCAGAAAACTAGGGTGTATCAGGAAAAGTCATGTAGAAGAGTGCTGTTTGGATACTGCTATAGAAATTCATATTTTCCACTACTCCATCTACTTCTATATTTGGAAATAAATGTTCCAATACCTCTTAAGAATCATAATAGTTTGCAGGATTTTCTAGATAAATAATATGCAGAAGTGGCTTACCATGCCCTTCCTTTGGGGACACCCTGGAACTATGCAGTCTGCCCAGGGCCACACAGGCTAACTGTTCTCTAAGGAAGCACAGTGGGAAATTGAACCCCTAAACTGCTGGGCTACCCAGCCAGTATTCTCACCTGAAGAAAAATATCTCTCAAATCTCTCTTCACTTAAAAAGAAAAAAAAGAAGAGTGGTGGTGGTACCACTTTGCATACACAGATTTCCAAATGGATGTTGGGTATGTGCGTCTTGTGATTAATTCCACGCTCCCATGCTGTGTATGATATCATGCAGCAAGGGAGCTCCAACGGTTCTGGTCTTAGGTGAGCACTTCTGCATCCTCCCATGTCATTTTCATGATCTTTAAATCTGCTATGAAAGTTCTTCGCCATGTGATTCATTGTCATCGTTTGACATTGGAAGGGGTCCACCTTATTGCCACCTTAGGGATTGTGTTTTCCTCAATACGAAAAATATGACCTGGCACTTGGATTTCTTCGTAATTTGCATGAGCCAGCACCTCAGGATTGGTAATATGGTCACAATATCGTTAAAATTTAGCACCTCCGTTGGATACTTGCCGATGTCTTCCAAGTTTTGCAGGCATAGATGGTTGTTGGGATTCCTATAGAGGTGAACAAATGGGAGTTTGATTTTAATTAATTAATTTCTAATTATAATGTCAAGTATTACATTATTTTTATTCTTTATTTGGAGTGTGTGTGTGCACAGGGGATCACCCCTCCTAGTATTATGCATGTTCTTTTCCATCCACAAGCTCAGCTATCCCAGAAACTGACGTGCACTTTCAAAATTATGCATATTATATCCCGCCCTGTGCTTTTTACACAAGCCTTGGAAGGCCAAACTGTAAAAGACAAGATGGCGGCCACAAAACCAGCTCCTTACTACGGAGGGCCACGTGACCCGCGCGCTCGCCCCGCTTTTGGTTCAGCCGCGAGGCGAGCATCTCCTGGTGCAGACCCGGGGCCGAAGGGGTGGCAGCGTGAAACCCGGCCATTTGCGTTGCATCCAAAAAGCCCCATGGAGAGACAGTCACGGGTGGTGGTTTTTGGAGTATCCTGGAAACGAGTTGCACCTGGATTGCGAATGGGGAGCGAAAGAGGCGCGGTCCTCTTCTAAGGAGGGGGCAGCTCAGCCAATGTCTGCCGCGGGGAGCCCCCAAGGAGGCGCTTTCGAAGCTCCTCTTCCGATGCAACCTGGTCGTGTGGACAGGCGTGGAAAGAGTTGACAAGAGGGACACACGTGCCGCGACACCATGGGGCACCCGAGGAGGCGGCATCCAGATCCCTCTCCGTGTCCCACTCGTCCGTTCTGACATGAACGCCGCCCTTTGAGACAGGAGAGGTCTGATCTGTTCGCCAGGATCCAGACATGGTTTCAGGGGGGACCCGGGGAGCGGTGCCTTCGGAAGCCCTGCCCGGCCCCGTGCGGTTTGCTCCGTGAAGACGGTGCTCGGCGTCGCGGCTGCTAGATGAGAACCAGACCTCTCATAATGGGGTACAATGGGACATGGGCGGCTTCGGCCATTGGAAGTGGGCGCGGGTCCTATCCGGCTTTGAACGCCTCCGTGGCACCCATTGGGGCGGCCAACCGAAGCCCCCCTGGGATCGGGACGCCCGAGGAGGAGGAGGAGTACCGGGAAGCGCAGACCTACCGCGACTTTACCACCGCCGTGCAGGTTGTCATCTTGGTCGGCTCCCTCCTCGGTAAGTCGACCCACTGGCAGGTTGCTTGCTGTGGTCACTTGTGGGAAGCTTGTGGGGCCACTTTGGGGAGCAAAGCCAGAGATCCCCGACGGGTTTTCCTTTAGCAAAGACACGTGTAGCTTTATGATGTTGTCTCCAGGATGAAAACGGGACGCACGGTGGTCTTTCCCTCCGGCATATAAGAACCTGTTACTGATCGTTAGCCTGTGGTATATAAGCTACTTATTATTACGTCAAAATCTCTTAACTGTCATATTACTGTTTTTAGGGTACTGTAGGTTTTTTTGGATAAGGATTAGACATTATTATATGCCTACATTCTTAAGTACTATCCTGATAGTTGGATAGCCTAGGTGTGAAGTGTTTTAAGATAGCTTTGATGTTATAATTATGTGATTATTTCATTTTCATATTGTATTAAGACTGTTTTTAACATTGCATTGGTCTGCTATTTGAGCAATAAATGTTTAGACATAAGAAAACCTGATACTTACCAAATACAGTGTATTATTTGAGTTATTTGGCATACTTATGTGTGTATGTTATTGGGGGTGGGGGTGGTGTTTGTCATCCTTCAGAATATAAAACTGAAAAATGTATTAGTTTGTGTGTTATTATTCAAAAGAGATGGTAACACTTTCTACGGAAATATGGAGTATAGATCTCAGTCAGAATCAACAGTCTTCTTCTGTATCACACCCACACAACTACACTTCCACTCCAGAGAACTTTATCCATAGTTGTAAGCCAGCTGCCCGGATCCTATTTAACATGTGAGGATATCTTCACTTCACAGATGCATAGCATCGGTCACTTTTTCTGACTATGGAAGAAATAGGTATCTGGAATCACCCTCCTCCAAATGTCAAAGATAGTAGTGCTGATCCTGCATAAAGCAGAGTCCAGGATCCTCAACTCCTATCTGAGAATGCATTCCCCTCCCCTAGTAGGAAAAATGCAATTGGTGTGAATTTGTTTAAGGTGGATCCCAGCTTGCCAAGAAGTGACCCACACAGTATGATCACAGAGCCATCTCTTGCGGCACACATGAAATGAAACATGCAGGATTCAACACTGGGACTGCAATGGACTACTGCATCCTTGACAATATGGATAAGATGCGCCTTCACAGCCAGTCCATCTGGCATGACCTTCCACCTTCATGACTGTTGGGAATCAGAAAGTAGTTCCTCTGCTCATTTTGCAGTTGGGCCCAATAGGATGGTTTCCAGTGGCATTTCCTCCTCTGAGGGGACCATCACCCCACCTAAAGGGGCTCATTTGCCCATAGCTGTTGGCTCCTTTAGGGAGTCTGGTTATTTACCGCCACCCAACACTCAGTGTTGAGTCGCTGGCTGTACGGTCTACTCCATTACCGTAGCGGGATGTCTGGCCAAACATATGAGGTTATTTTCTGCTCTTCTAAGCATTGGATCAATTTTAGTCTGTACAGCACCTTTCTATGTTTGTAAATTGCATATAGAAATTCAACAAGAAACATGTGCCAACCTTTTTAATTTGACAATACTACCTGCGTTTCTCCATGGGAGTGAAACATGGTCAGTAATGAAGGCTGACAAAGAAGAACTATCAAGAGCTGTAAAAGCCTTGGAAAGATCAATGCTAAAGGTATCCCTTCGCGACCACATCCCCAACAGCCTCTTAAGAAAACAAAGTGTAATCAAGAAAGCTGTTGCCAAATATAAATGGAAATTGCGCAGGGCTGGACACATCTCTTGAATGACAGACAGGTGTTGGACAGCAGCAGTCACTGAGTGGTACCCCGGAGGAGTAAAATGACCCCTTGGCAGGCCCCCCAATCGTGAAAAGTTTTGATTGAACCTGGAGAAGAAGAGCATGGCAGTGAAAGGAATAGAAAGCAAGTTGCGACCAACAGGAACTCACCCCTTGATAGTCTGGTCAACTGAGGAATCGGGGAATATGGAAGTGTAGGTCTCTTGGGTAACTTCCTTGTGTAGATGAAGCAGAAATTGTAGATGAAGCAGATACATTGCATGTAGATGCATAAAGCTATCTTCTGAGAAATCCCACTGTTTGTTAATGTTTTTTGTTCAGTCGCACAGTCGATTCTGACCCTTTCCGACCCTTTGGACCATTGCCCGCCAGGCACCTCTGTCTTCCACCATCCTCCTCAGCCCACCCAGCTCTATGCCCCCTGCATCCAAAATACCATATAGCCATCTCATTTTTGGCCGCCACCTTCTTCTTTTGCCCTCCACCTTTCCCAGCATCAAGGCTTTCTCAAGTGAATCGTCTCTTCTCATTTGATGTCCAAAGTACTTTAGCTTCATCTTTACTATTTGACCTCTTAATGAGCAGTCAGGGTTGATTTCTTCTAGGATCGACCTATTTGTCCTCACTGTCCAGGGTACTCTCAAAACTCTCCTCCAACACCACATTTCAAAGGCATATGTGCTTGTGCTCAGCTTACCTAATGGTCCAGCTCTCACAACCATACATTGCGACTGGAAATACAATTACTTTGACTATACGAATCTTTGTTTGCAATGTGATGTCTCTACTTTTCACTATGTTCCCCAGGTTTCTCATAGCTTGCCTCCCAAGCATCAGTTGTCAATGTTTTGTTTTTGTCCTTGCATTTTCTTTTTCTGTTACAAGGAAAGAGAGATGCAAACATGACATTTAGGTATTCCCATCATACTTATTGAGTATCAGTTAGAAGACTGTTACTGTACTTGGGGTTTTCAATGAGTCCCTGATTAAAAGGAGTGTGATGATTATAATACTACTTTTTAAGGCATACACATTAGGAGGGAAAGGTTGAATGTTTCATACCTAAATAAAGTACAGTAATACCCCGGATAATGATTGCATCGGATAACGCTAGAATCGGATAACGATGCAAGTCTTTTGGAAAAAACTTGTATCGGATAACGATTCTGGATAATGATTCTTAGCGTTATCTGAGGCAACGGTCTGCGGGTGTGGGGTGGTTTGGGTAGAACTATCCAATCCACCCCCACCCGCAGCGGTCTCTGTGACTGCAGTCGCAGAGACTGCTTGTCTCTCTTTCCCTCCCTGTATTTAAACTACAGGGAGGGGAAAAGAGAGAGACGTGATTGGTTCTCTAGAGATCGTGATCGTGTCTTTTTCCTCCCTGTATCTAAACTACAGGGAGAGAGATACACTGTCTCTTTCCCTCCCTGTATTTAAACTACAGGGAGGGGGAAAGAGAGAGGCGTGATTGGTTCCTTGTCGCTCCTGGAAGCGGAAGTAAAATGCGCCTGTATGGGCCATGTTTTACTTCCGCTTCCAGGAGAAATGAGGGCTTTGCTGGCTGGATAAATTGGTTCAGCCCCCAGGCCATAGTTTGGGCATCCCTAGTCCAAAGCATTTGGAAACAACAACAACAAAAAAGAAGGAAAATATTTGCTCTAAATTCTTCTGTGCTGGACTAATCGGATCAAATGATATGGTCATGTGTGCTGCGGCATCCGTGAGCTTCAAATTTTATTTATTTATTTATTTTATACCACCCATCTGGGATGTTTCCCACAAAGTGCATGTTCATATTGGATTATGGATTACTACCCACTTCTGTTCTCTTTGCCTGCTGTGTTCACTTAGTATAGGACAAAATAGGTTGGGGGGGGTTGGGAGGGGGGAGAATAGTCTTGTTGCTGTGGATTCAGATAGGTAGACACTTATTTGTAATTTGGTGGACTCAGTGTGGACTGCAGCAAAGCAGATCATCTTTTTGCTCTCACACTCACCTCTCTGTTTCAGAGTCTGCTTTAGGGTCTTGTTGGTGCTGTATGCTCGTCCCTGGCATTTTCACTGTATGTATTTAAAGTCTGCATCTTTGCTTAGAAGTAGGTTTAAGATAGTGTTTTGGATGAGCTGTGGGATGCAAAAAGGTGCATGTCTATATATCATAGCACTAAAAGGAAAGATAAGGGTGAATGTTTTAATAACAAAGAAAGAGGTCATGTGATGCTGCACAGTTCTGGATACAATCAGACTGTAGAATTTGGAACAATCCAGGTCACATTTAAAAGACTCTTTTATCTTTGGTGAGATCTGTTTTGTCTCACACTTGAGCATCTTTGCATTCACATGAGAAACACTTCTCCAACAAAGAAACATCTTCTAGACAGCACTTTAGATGGCTCCAATTTCTCTGCCTTTTGATTTTTAGCTCTACAGAAATACATCAGCCTAGCATAAAAACACTAGAATACACATGGATACAACTCAGCAGTTCAAAAGCAAGAAATTGCAAGTCGATAAATAGGTACCACTTCAGCAGGAAAGGGTGTTCCAGCATCTAGTCATGCCTGGCCTGCCACATGACCATGGAGATGTCTGCAGACACAAACAACACTGGCAATTGGGCTGCAAATGGAAATGAGCACCCCACCCTAGAGTTGTACATGACTGGCTTTCAAGCAAGGGAGACTTTTACCTTTATCTTTACCAGGATAGATACTCTCTTATATATTCTTCACTTTAGGGCAATATTTTAAAAACCGAGAAGAGGAAAAGAGGAGAGGCTTTCTCAACTGTCTTTTCTAGTCATATTGTAGTATGCAGTGGCACACCTCTTCGGTTTATCATCATATAAAATGCCATCTGTAGTTCTGTTTGGGATTGAATGAAGCAGCCACACAGAGTGCAGATCAGGATAATCAGGAATGTCCCCAATCCCACTAAATGAACTGTAGTCCTAGCTCTGTCACAGAAAGGGGCAGGACAGCTTGCAGAATGGGTGGGAAGGATCGTTGTAACTTGAAACATATGTGGTGATGGGAAATAGGGTGAATCAAAGTGCAGCAGAAGTGAACAAAATAATGGGCTACAGTATATGATTGTCAGGATCTGAGGCAGCTCTGGTATTTGCAGGATGAATTCCCCAGAGATATTATTTATTTATTTATTTATTTATTGTTTGCATTTAGTATCCCGCCCCAATCGGGAAGACCCGACTCTGGGCGGCTTACAACATACATTACCGTCATAACTTCTATGCCAGTGGTGGTGAACCTATGGCATGCGTGCCAGAGGTGGCATTTGAAGCCCTCTCTGTGGGCACCCATGCAGTCACCCCAGCACAGAGTTCACCTGCCCCTCTGCCCAGCAGCCCAAAGGGAGCACTTTCTCCTTCCCCCCAGCACAGAGTTTGCTCTGCTCAGTGGCCCAATGGGAGCATTTCCTTCCTCTCCTGTTGCTGTGTTGACACTGCAAAAAATAAGTGGGTTTTGGGTTTCAGTTTGAGCACTCAGTCTCTAAAAGGTTCACCATCACTGTTCTGTTCTGTGTTGTCAGGATTGGACTCCCCAGCCTGAAAGCCAATTCTAGTGTTTGCAGGAGCTAAGTTCCATTTTACAGCCCATGGGCAGATTCTGGACTATGATGGGCTATACCTGGAGGGGGGGGGGAAGAGCTGGGAAATATAAGAATTGGCTCTTCCCCCAAGTAGCTGCCTCAGCAATGAAGGTCATTAGACTTGCTGGTCTTCTGAATCTCTTGCCTTGCTCCTGGTTTCTCTTTTTGAAGACTACCTTTCTTGTTCTCAGTCCCTCACTTACTTCCTTGAGCCTCATCCTCTGCCTTACTTGCTCTCTCAGTCATCTGACTTCCAGCTTGTGTGGACCATATGCTGTTGTTTGGACTAGCTGTGTTGTCTGGACTAGCTGTGTGTCTACTTTGGGCTTAATTTTGGACTGGGAATCTGGACTGTGATGTGGTTTCTGTGAATGTTTGGGACCCGTATATGTGGTTATGGTAGCAGATAGCGCTTAGCTATGCGCCAGCGGAAGCTTAGCTATCAATACACACACATACAATCTAGTAAAACAATGATGCCTTTTACTTTGGGTAAGGGAAAACTCTAATGACAGACACAGTCTTTCTTGGCAATGTACAGGACTATATACAGGTAACAGTCTGGCTTCAAGCCCCAAAGCAGATTGAAGGCTTGGTATCTTGGTAGCTCAAGTCCTCAGAGCATACATAAAGTTCTGCCACAGCAAACACTGACTGCATTGTGCCTCAAGGCTTGGTTAGCTTGCTATTCTCTCAGCAGCTCAAGAGTACCTGTAGTCCATTGCCTTTAGAAGTTTTCCTCCTCAGCCGTTCTTTCAGCAGTTCGTCTCTCATCAGTCTCCAGTTATTTATTAGTTCAAATTTATATTTCCGCCGACTCGCCGTGGCGACTCAGGGCGGCTTACAACAAATACATTACATTACAATACAATATATTGGTGTGGGCTCAGGGGGAGGGGCGGCGAAGTCCTCAACCTGCCCTGGCTTCTTCATCCCCTGGCAGTTGGTGTAGGCACAGGGGGAGGGACGGCAAGTTCTCCTCTGTCAATTCTTCTCTGTCAATTCTCCTCAGATTTGCCCATCCCAGGTGTGCTAGTGATATACAGTCAAACCTCGCATAAAGAGCGCCTCACTTAAAGAGTAATTCACTTAAAAAGCAGAATTTTCTCTGAACATTCACTTTGCTTAACATATTCCCCCCCCCCCAGAAGTCACAATTGGTCACTTACCATGCTGTGATTTCTGCTGATTCATGCCCAAAGTACTAACAGCTGTGCCCAGTCTCTACTGACTCATTTCCCAATAGTTAACAGCTGTGCTCAGCTTCTGCTGGCTCATACCTCAATTGTGAACAGCTGTGTTCAGTCTCTTAAAGGTACAGTAGCAGTGGGCAGGCATCCTTCTACAATACACAGATATGCCCTAACAGTTTCAGTTTGACTTGTTGCCCTGGGTCCTGGTCCTTGTGTTACTTGCCAGCCAGCTATGCCCCAGCCTCTGATGATGTTCATCTGACTGTTTCTGGCTCATTTAGCACTGTGTCTCATTCTGAGATGTTACAGTTCTTGGTTGCTTGAAACTTCTGGCCAAGTGTTTAGGGTTCTATTTCTCCCTGCTATTTATTCTGATCTAGTCTGATAGAGCCAACATAGTAGTTTGAAAGCAAGACAGTCCGGGCTCTTTGGCTATAAATGGAAATGAGCATTGCAACCTGGAGTTGGATATGACTGACTTTCTAATAAAGGCAACTTTTACCTTTACCTTTAGTTTGATAGAGTTCTTCAGAGCTCAAAAGCTTGGATATTTTCTGCATTTAGAGTATATTTACAATAGGCCTTATCAACTGGTGGGTTTTGGAGTCTGTATTTTCTCCAGTATGGTTAAAGAACAAATCAACTGGGCAAGACGAATACCCAGAAGCAACATACTGCCAGACAGGCCTAGAAGAGAAAGCAATCAAGCATTGTTGCTTGTCACTTTCATCTCACAACTAAAACCTCTCACATGCATAATGAAAGTACAGTACTGTACTCCAACCCATCTTGGACAAGAATACTTTGCTCTCCAAAGACCTTGGTAACAGAACTTTACTGACTTACAGACAACACCCCAACCTCAATCAACTATTGACGCATAACAGACTATGCAACAGTGAAACAGAGATGGAAACTAAACTCTGCTACAAATCCAGCTATGCACCCACATTTACTCTGGCAACAAGATTACTGGACCCAGCAATGCCACACACAACATTAAGGGCAGCTTTACTTGTTCCTCTGTCAATGTAATTTATGCCATCTTTTGCCAAAAATTCCCTTCTATATTCTACATAGGACAAAAAGGACAATCACAGTGCAAAAGAGTCAATTAACATAAAGCAGACATCAGGAACAGCAAAACACAGAATCCTGTTTCCAACCATTTCAATCTATCTGGACATAATACACAGGACTTGAAAGCTGCCATTCAGGAACAGAAAAATTACAAGAAAAGGATCCAGAGAGAAATTGCAGAGATAATGTACATCCATATGCTTAACATCCATCTCAAAGATTTGAAATTTATTCAAGGGTATATAGGACATTATCAAATTGGATACACCACAACTAATGGGTTGCTATATGCTGTTTTGTATGTTATATGTTGCTATATTATACTACCTTTACATAAACTATTTCAGTAGAATTTTTTGGAATAGTAGCCATGTTAGTCTGTGTTTCTGTGACGTGGACTTGATTCACAAAAGCTAACATTAAAATACTGTACTGCCATTAGTTTTTGAAGTGCCACAATGAATTTTTTGTCTTTGTTTCATTTCGTTTTGTTTACTCTCTGATATACCATCACATGAAGACCATGCCACAATAAATGTATTAGTTATTAAAATGTCAAAAAATGTCAAAACATTGCTGGAGGGTGGACATTTAAAATATAATAACTAGTTAAGAATACATCAGCTGGAATTCTTTTGCTTAGTGTAATAAGTCACGACTAGAGTATGCCCATTGTAATTAATGGGAATTATAGAGGAGTTAGTTCTCCCAATCCCTACTTGTGAACTGCCCAGAGAGTGCACTAAATGCTGTATACAAGTGTAACTATGATTGCTACTCTAGTGTGATTTACTACACTAAGCAACAGGATTTCCCCAAAAGTTTACTTGATGAATAATACAAAGGGTTATCTAATGACCATTGGTCATTTTCCATTAGTGGTTAGTATCTGGTTATGTTGAACTTTTTTTGATTTACTAGACAAGCACTTTTCATGGTCGGTTTTATCTAAAGTCTGTGTTGGGAGGGATGAAAGAAGGAAATTTGGTGAGCTTCCCTGTATTTCTGTTGCTATGGAAACTCTTCCCTCCAGTATTTCACAAGAGATGTATTCTCCAGTGTTTTTATTGAATGGCACACTTGAATTGCATCTGCACATGAATAAAAGGGAGAACTATGACCAGATGGCTGCTGTGTCTTGCGTACCTGTCTTCAGAAAGAGAGTAAAAAGTAAGACCTATCAGTGTGCTACTATATGAGTGGAAGTATATGAATGCAGAAGAAAGAGGTACCTCATTACCAATGCAAGCAATAGGAGGGAGTTGAAATAGTCCAAAATGATGTTTATTTTGGTTGGTATCAGAAGCAACCACCACATGATTTGTCAATGCTGATAGTGTCCTTTTTAAAAGCCTCAGCTATGAAGTTATTTTTAATATAGTTAACTCAAAAGAATAGAAGTAGGGAAACAAGCTAGATTCCTTCACCATGGAGTATTTCCCCCCCTGCAATTAATCCCAGTTGCTCAGTCAGTTATCACAGAGAATCCAGGGGTAACTGTTATATTCTGGAGTTTTCCCAAATTATTGTTCTGCCTTTAAAAAAATCTGATTTGAGGCAAGGGTGAACTGGTTTATCAGGGAAATGGAGCTACTCCCAGTTGCCCCAGTCCAACCTCTCTTCTCTCCTCTCTCTCAATGTGAAATGCATCATTTGAGGATGTGTGCATTGGTTTATTGATTTTTCCTCCTATCAACTGGACTGTCTCCACCCATCTGTTGATAGCAGTAGATATTGGGATCTGTCTGATCAACCATGGACCTGCTAGAGCCATTTTCAGCTGATCCAGTGATCATTTTTAAAATATATATTTATTTGAAATTATGATATACCACTTCAATTAACTTTTTTTAATGAAGTATATCAATACATGGCTTATATGAACCCATGCATCTACAGTGGAACCTCATACAACAATTTCCCCGTATAGCAACGAAATCGCATAACAATTAGGTTTGGGGGGGGAATGGTGTCCAGCATAACAATTTTCCCTATGGAAAAAACCGTACAACAATTTTTTCAATGGGAAAAACCACTTAGCAAAAAAACAAAAACGTTGTACGATGTATATCCCATAGGGAACATCACTATACGATGCATGTATCATATAGCAATTGTTTCATACAACAACAAGTTCAGTGGAATGGATTAAAATGTTGTATGAGGTCCCACTGTATATATGATGAACATGATTTAAACTTAGTTCACACCAAGTTAAAAAAATTAGTAGAAAATGTAATTTTTTATACTTGTAATACTGTGTGTAGAGACTGTGGTAGCTTATTGGTGAATGTGCTGAATTTGATGACTGGAAAGTCAGCAGGCCAGTAGTTCAAGACCCAAGTGCTGCACAACAGAGTGAGTGCTCGTTGTCTGTCCCAGCTCTTTCCACCCTAGCAGTTCGAAAACAAGAAATTTCAAGTAGATAAATAGGTACTGCTTTGGCGGGAAAGGTAACAGTGTTCCATATGCCTGCCACATGTCCATGGAAATATCTGCAGATGCAAACAGCCTCTCTTTGGCTATGAACGGAGATGAGCATTGAATCTTAGAGTTGGACACGACTGGCTTTGAACTTGCCTATCACCCTCTAGAAAACACAGAACAGAAGGGATTCTGTTCTGTGTTTTCCATAATACCAGCTGCAGTGGGCCCCAGGTGCTGTCGTCTGGTCCCATTGTATTTTCCTCTTTGAACGTAGCTGTTATCAGGATGAACTATATTTGGTAAGGTCACCCTTGCCCAAAATCCAGTTGTATCTGACTCTAGGGTTCAGTGCTCATCTGTGTTTACAGCCAAAAAGCCAGCGTTGTCTGCATCTGCAGACATTTTTGTGGACATGTGGCAGGCATGCCTCAACACCAGGGTGCACAGAACGCTGTTTACCTTCCCACTGAAGTGGTACCAATTGCTAGGTTGTCAGGAGCTGGGACAGAGATGGGAACTCATTCTGTCATGCAGTAGAGACATCACCTTGCATACAAAAGTCCGCATAGTCAAAGCAATGGTATTCCTGGTGGCAATGTATGGTTGTGAGAGCTGGACCATTAGGAAAGCTGAGCGCAGAAGGATAGTTGCTTTTGAAATGTGGTGTTGGAGGAGAGTCTTGAGAGTACCCTGGACAGCAAGGAGAACAAATAGGCCAAATAAAATCAACCCTGACTGCTCTTTAAAAGGTCAAATAGTGAAGATGAAGCTAAAGTACTTTGGACATCAAATGAGAAGAGAGGATTCACTTGAGAAAGCCTTGATGCTGGGAAAGGTGGAGGGCAAAAGGAGTAGGGGACGGCCAAAAGTGAGATGGCTAGATGGTATTGTAGACGCAATGGGCACAGAGCTGGGCAGGTTGAGGAGGAGAGGGGTGCCTGGAGGGCAATGGTCCATGGGGTCGCAAAGGGTCAGAATTGACTGTGCGGCTGAACAACAACAAAAGAAGGGGTGGCAGAAAAAGAGATGGGCAGATGGTATTGTAGATGCAATGGGCACAGAGCTGGGTGGGTTGAGGAGGATGGTGGAGGATAGGGTGCCTGGTATGCAGTGGTCTATGGGGTCGTAGGGGGTCGGAGTCAACTGTGCGTCTGAACGACAACAACAAGTCCCTATATTTAGTAAAGATGGGCAAAATTCTATTAAGACACCTAGTAGGAGGCGGTGATGCCCTTTTGCATTGCTAGCTTCTGCTCCTGTCTGCTACTTTAATTCAGCTTTTCTTACTTCCAGTTTTCAGTCAGTAATGGTCTCCCCGTTAGCTATGCTTAGTAGTGACAATTTACGCAAAATTGAGGGGGATCCTCTCTGGATGTGACTAAACAGCTTTGGCAGAAGTGGCTGGCAGAAAAGGGTGTACGAGGCCTGGAACTGAGTCGAGATGATGTCGAGAGGGGAGTCTCTAAGGAAATCTTGCTGTGCTTAAGTTGAGGACAGTCTGTTTCTGCCGAGAGCAAAGAGTGCTAGAGATGCAGCTTAATGGATGATGCAGTCAGACTAGGGGCGTGGAGGGTGTTTGGCTGATTCTCATTAAAGCCGACAAGTGCTGTTTGCCTTGAAAAAGTAATTACCAGTAGTCTGAAACACAGAGAATTTTGGTGAAGACAGGGAGAGAGGTAAAGGCAAGTTAAAAATAGACTTGACATAAAACAACATATACTTATAGGCAGGAAGGCTTGTATACTCTTTGTGAGAAAGATGTGTGCATAAGACTTTGCTAGTTACTCTTGGCTTTCCAGGGAGATATAGAGAACTATATTTTTGTCTTAGGTTGAGAGTGAAGAAGTTTTTCCCTCAAGCAATCTCCTTGCATTATTACTAGAGTTTTTCTGTTCTTAGCAAGATACATTAGTAGAAAAATGTAAGGAAATAATAAGTTCTGGTTCATTTTGTCTTTTTTTGCTGTTTTGTTTACTCTCTGATATGGTTCCCTCCAGTGGTCAGTTCTGATATTACATGTTAGAAATACAGTACAGTACTGTACAGTATTTATAATACCAGAAGACAAAACCAGCTAAATCTTGCAGTTGATTCCTAATGGTGCCCCCTTGGAAAAGATTAGTAAAAGATAAAGGTCACCCTTGCTTGAAAGCCAGTCATATCTGATTCTATGGTTCAGTGCTCATCTCTGTTTATAGCCAAAGAGGCAGTGCTGTCTGCATCTGCGGATGTTTCTGTGGACGTGTGGCAGGCATACCTCAACACCAGAATGCACGGAACGCGGTTTACCTTCCCACTGAAGTGGTCCCTATTTATCTACTTGCAATTTCTTGCTTTCGAACTGCTAGGTTGAAAGGAGCTGGGACAGAGACTCGAGCTCACTCCGTCATGCAGTACTCGGGAATTGAACTACGACCTTCCAGTCAGCAAGTTTGGTGTGTTAACCACTTGAGCTTCTGCAGTCCGTTGGGGGAAAGATTACAGCCTGTATAATTATGGAAAAGCTGCATAGGACAGTCCCCCCCAAAAAGGGAATCCTCCTCTTCCTCCTCCTCCTCCTCCTTCATCATCATCATCATCATCATCATCATCATCATCATCATCATCATTATTATTATTATTATTATTATTATTATTATTATTATTATTATTATTATTATTATTATTATTATTATAGTGTCATAAACAGCAGGGGGGGGGGGAGCCTGCCAGAATGTCTTTAAAATATCTTAAAATGTTGCTTTAATATTTGAAAGTAACCAGGTGCTGTTTGTTATAGCCAATAACTTTAGTGTTACTATACCTGAAAAGTAATTGTGTAACTACAGGTTACATTATATATGTAACTAGTAATAGGTAACTGGGAGCTTCATTATCTCTAACTAGTTATTTCCAAGCTGTGATCTAGAGCTGCCTTGTTGATGTCCAGATAGTTTGAATTAGAACGTTCAGAATTTCTGACCATTGCCTATGCTGGCTGTGGATGATGGGAGCTGAATTTCAACACAGCTGGAAGAAGCCATATCTTTGAGGCATTTTTGCATCCTTCAGAGCAGGGTTTCTTAACCTTGGGCCTCCTGATGTTCTTGGACTTCAATTCCTAAAAGCCCTGATTATTTTATTTATTTATTTATTTATTCAGATTTATATACCGCCCTCCTCGCAACCCAGGACGGTTTACAACACCATAAAAACCAAAGCCAGTACCCAAAACTTTGAGTTTACAGTTATAAAAGATCTTAAACATTTTAAAAGATACAATAGTGAATCAAAAATTAAAAGCTAAATCTTAAAAATAAGAAGATCGAAAGACTAAAAGACTAAAGGAGAAATAGAGCTCAAACTAACCAGTGAGCTGGGGTCATTGTACCATCAGGACCCCATACCTGCCCCGCCAGCCATATTTTAAAGATTTTCCTAAAGGACAGCAACTCCATCTGGAGACGTAGCTCGGTTGGCAGGAGGTTCCATAGGGCCAGAGCAGACACAGAGCAGGCTCTCTTTCTAGTGCTAGAGAGATGTGCCGCTCTGGCAGATGAGACAACTAGGGAGTACTGATTTGGGCTTCTGGTATTGAAGTCCAAGAACACATGGAGGCCCAGTACAGAGCATTCCAGAGCTCTGATCAAAATTGAAAGTCACTATCCAGGCACTCCTGTTTTGATTTTTATAAAATGGGCCATTTCTGCCCCTCTGTAGTCCCTAGAGAGCCTTGGAAAGGTTGCCATGTCAGAATTGATCTCCCTTAGGCTGCATAAATTGCCCAAAACAAGTAAGGGCAGAGTTGTACCTGACTAGATTTCTATAGTGTACTATGCAGTCCCTTACAAGGATTTCAACAGGTAAGAAACATAACCTTACCAGAGGAGAAGAGAATTTGGCTGATTCTTATTAAAACATGCATTTACTGCTAATTGCTTCCCTCTTTTCTTTTCTGTTTGTATTTTCAGCAAACTCAATGTAAAATACATGTCTCATATTATTCAGTACAGTACAGTTGTCTAATTTAGAAACCACATGGCAGCAAATGTGGATTTTTTCCTCTTAATCAAGCATCCCCCACCCTTTTCTTTGTGGAGATTTATTTTCCCATTCTTAGGAGTACATTTGTAGTCAATTTGTGCCATCTGAATTTTCCTGAAAGCCTGGTTACTCACAAAAACTTATTGAACAGTCCCAGGAAAAATGAGCCATCATCATCTAGTTAATCTCACTTGGCAAAGTGAAAGGCAGTACTAATGATGATCAGGCCATTTTCTTATTATTTTTGAACTCCAGAGAGGAAATTACTTGCTCACTTCTCTTATGCTTAATTTACCTTCTCAGTTTCATTCCTGTGCTTCATGGGAAATCACAAGGCTGTTTGAGTTCCTTTCCAGCAAATGAGAGCTGGACCTTCTGAAATCCTTATAAGGGACTGGATAGTACACTACAGAAATCTAGTTAGCATTTACTTGTTTACATCAGTTTTGGGCAATTTATGTAGCCTAAGAACCGAATTCTTCCCATTCCTCCAGGAACCATTTCCCACAGGTGCCAATTGACTGTGAGATGTTGGTTCTGGGTTGAGGAGGAGGTGGAAAGCTAACTGCTCTCGGTTACTACTTGCAAAAGTGGTTGGATTCAACTCAGTTTACCCTTAAGAAGATGTGTGTCTTTGCATGGGAGGAGCAATAGAGAAAGGACCTCCTCACGTTGTAAATAACAACGGAGAAAGGAATTACAGAGAGAGACAAGTCAACATTAGCTACGTAAACAAGTTTCAGTTTGTCTCTAAAATCCTCTGTAAAGATTAAGGCTTTTTAGCACACTACATATGTTGACAAGTCAGCCTTCTGTGACCTGCCAATTAAAGCAATAAGCAGCTTGACAATCCCATTCCTGTTTTAATGAATCATTGTCACTTCTAACCTAGTCATGGACATGGTGTGTGTGTGTGTGTGTGTGGGAATGGGTACACAAAAAGACCTCCTTGAAGATTGTGGTATTTTTGAACCACAATCTGGCTTACCTTGGTAATAGCAACCCTGTGTTGCCGGCTAATCTTTTTCACACTGGGTCAGGCAAAAGGAACTGTAAAATGAACTCACCAAAAGGTGCCCCTAATTTGGCAGTTTCACATCTGGCCTAGACATAGAAAAAGAAGGAGGAGGGGTGGGAAATAGAAATTACGTTTACAAAAGAGCAAAATTCCCCTTGAGCAGTTTGTCTCCGGAAAGAAAAAAGAGAACATTGCAAAAACTGGACGAAATTAGTCCGACCCTAAGAAGATACGCTGGCTGAGGATGTCACTACAACATTTTGCATCTTTTAAAGTTTTTCTTCTGTGAAAATGGCTATTTATTGGAAGTTTTCTAGAACATGGGTGCCCAAACTGTTTAGCCCGTGGGCGAGTCATGTGGTTCAGTGGGCCGGTCACTACAGCCTGAGGGGCCAGATCCAGCTCCAAATGCCAATTTATCCAGCCCACGACACCCTCATCGCTCCCACAAGCAGAAGTAAAACATGCCCGTACAGGCATGTTTTACTTCTGCTTCCAGGAGCGACGAGGGCGTCATGGGCCAGATGAATTGGCATTGGGGGCCGTAGTTTGGGCACCCCTGCCCTAGACTGTCTTTTATCTGCTCTGACTATGTTAACTATTCTTCAACCTCAGATTGTTATTCTTTTGGTGTTGGTGTCACCTTCTTCTTGCACCTTTCTTTTCCCCCCTCTGAGAAGGAGATATCTTTCTTTTTGGGTTTGATCACATGGGAAAATAGATAATTTGGACTGCTTGCAAAGCAGCCTGGCACAATCTATTTCCTGGCCTGATTTGTGCCCAAATTGGATCTTTTTGGGCCAGCTATAGGGTTTCTACTTTTGGTATCAGGTTCATTAGAGTCCCTGACAAGATGGAAGTGTTGCTTTAGGGTAGATTGCTATCTGCAAATCAACTCCAGTGTTATCAGATGTGTGACTCTGGAACTGTCTGATGGCACCCTTTGTTCTCTAGTCATAGGCTATAGCAGGGGGTCCCCAGCCACCAGACTGTGGACCAGTACCGGGCCACAGGCTGTCCCAAACCAGACCGCAAGGGTGGGTGGCACAGGGAGCCCTGATGGCAGCCTTCTTCCCTCAAAGTGCTCCGCCAGGTCTGCCCAGCGAATGGAGCAAAAGCACGGGCTTCAGACACCGCAGATAGACAGGTGGCCAGGGCCCCTCCTCCATGTTGCTTAACTATGGTGGGTCTCCATCCCCTGCCTGTGTGCAGTGTGATACCTCACTGCCCAGGTAGCTGGGCCCCTCCTCCTTATTTTTGAGCTATAGTGAGGCTCCTCCCCCTGCTAATGCGATTTGAGGTATTAAACTGCCCTTATTCAAGCTGTGGTCCATGGAAAAATTGTTTAGCATGAAAGTGGTCTGTGGTGCAAAAAAGATTGGGGACCTCAGGGCTACAGCATCTGTTTCTGCCTGATATTTCTCTAGATACAGACATTTTATCTGGATTTACTGAAATGTTGTGCTACTGAAGTGTTGTGCTCATATAGCCCATTGTGGGTATTTATCACGTATTCTCCTTTAATCTGGTGATCGGCAGGGATGAAAAATTTTGCCAGGTGCTGGACTCACATCAGACACCCCTTCAGGCTTTCAAAGGCTGCCTTGGGCATCTGTCCAATCTTGTCAGGTGTACATGAAAATGCCACTGGTCAATTTCCCGCTTCAGAAGGCAGGGCATGCTTGACCTTTTGTTCCTTTTTATCCTTTCAGACATTTTGTTCTCATTCTACGCCTACTATGGACTGCCAGGTAACTGCTATTTACCCATATTTGTGTGAAGCATGATCTTCACAAAGGCAGTGTATAGTAGGCAGGAGTTGTGAATACTGCATTTTAGTTGTCTGTTTGACATTTTAAAGTACAGTAAAACCTTGCATAAAGAGCGCCTCGCTTAGAAAGTAACTTGCTTAAAGAGCAATCCTGTGTAGCACATTATGCTCTTTAAGCAAGGTACATCTGTATAATACTCCATTATAAATGCATTTTTGGAAAATAAAGCACCCAAAGATCAACATTTAGAATCATAAAAATTATGGATTGTTTCTAAAATACAGTTATACCTCTCTTAAAGAGCATAATGCGTTCCACAGGATTGCTCTTTAAGCGAGTTTGCTCTTTAAGCGAAACACCATTGTAAATGACCAATTGTGGGGGGGATTGTGAACCCCAATTTATTTGTTAAGTGAGTTTTTGGTTGGTTTTATTTGTTAAGCGAAGTGAACATTCAGAGAAAATTCTGCTCTTTAAGCGAGTTGCTCTTTAAGCAAAGCGCTCTTTATGTGAGGTTCGACTGTATTGCCTGATCTTCCATGCTAATTTAATTTATTTTCTCTTAGCTTCTCAGAACTCAGACATTACTTGACTGATCGTAGATAACAATGTTCAATTTCCTCATCTGTTCTCATATAGAATTTCTCATTTAAGGCATTCCCAATTAGAAGTTCCCATGGTCCCTGGACCATTTAGAATTGAAGTTGATAGATAAAAGAAAATTAGATTTTTATTAACTGGTCATATGTTTATTTGTTTGTTTGAAAACACAAACTGGATCATTTAGGTTATCACAAATATGACTTGTTGACTGAATCATCTGCTGCAAGCAGGTCAAGTTTATCTTGTTGACTTCCTATGCATTGCAAAATTGTATAGAGACATTTTTAACCATGTTTGAAGTGGTAGCCATGTTAGTCTGTCCAAGCATATCTGAGAGTAAATATTTAACTGTGTGCCTGTGTACCTGATGTGTGTATAAATTGGTGCCATGAGGCCTCACTCTTATGTCTGATGAAGTGGACTTGGCCCATGAAAGCTCACAGTTAAATACAGGAGTTAGTCTTTAAGGTGCCACAATGTTTTTTTGTCTTTTTTTGTTGTTGTTCTGATTTATTTACTTTCAATTATTTTTTACCATGAGCTTGACCCTCATAGTGCTTCCTTAATGTTTTCTTCCAATCCATTGGCAACTTCCTGTATCACCGTCCCAGTTCTTGACAGAATATTAGATGACCACCCATCAGTAGTGTAGGGTGGGTTTCAGTCACCTGGGGCTGCAGGCCAAACTCGCTGCCCCCCCCAGGCTCGCCCCCCCCAGTAGGAAAGTCCTACCTTCGGGCTTTGCTGGGCTCGGAGGCAGGGCGGCCGCATGCTTGACCCCAATGGCACTGGTGAGGCCCAGGGTCTGGGGCAGTGTGGCGCGGGTCTAGCGGGGAGCCCACTGTCGGGGTCCCAGGTGTGCAGCTGCCCTGCCTCGCAGTGGCAGCGGCACCCATGAAGGTGAGAAGCGAGGCCAGCGTCGTTGCGACCCAGCGCCCGTAACAGTGCCGGCTAGGTATTGCAGGGGTGGTGGTCCTCTGCCTGGCCAGCGCTGGGCCGCGGCGACTGCTGGCCTCGCTTCTCGTTTTCCTGCTGGGCTAGCAGGCAGGGCGGCCGCACGCCTGGGACCCCAATGGTGGACTCTCTGCTGGGGCTGTGTCACACCGCCCCAGCCCTGCAGGTGGTAGGGAGGGGGTGCCTGGGGAGGAGGGGGACGGAGGAGTGGCACCCCCTGGCCTCCATCGGGCCTGTGCCCTCTGCGGCAGGGCCCAGTGTGCCGGTGGTGGTAGAGGGTCTCGGCACCCGCCCTGGCCGCCAGGAAGTCTGGGGAAGTAGCATTACTGCCCCCCGCAAAGTGCTGCCTGGGGTGGGGCCCCCTCGCTACGCCTCTGCCACACATAATCTGGAATACCATTTCTATAACTGTTTTTAAAGCTTTGTGTGCAAGACTCCTAGTGAGCTGTAATCCATCTCTTGGCAGAAATCCATTTCTATGGAACTGCAGAGGAAGGTCCAAGAAACCAGGTCTCTCAGTAACACCATCTACACAACCAGTTGTTCCTTTCTAATACTATACAGTATTCTATTTCTCTTCCTGTCCGTGACATTTAATAAAAGGTTGCTATTGCTTGAAAGCCAGTCATATATGACTCTAGGGTTCAGTGTTCATATCCATTTATAGCAAAAGAGTTAGCGCTGTTGTAAAATTGTTCCTCCTCAGATCTTCCTGGCGGTGAGGGGCAATTTTACATGGTGACAACTTGTGGAATTAGCTGTGCAAACCTTTTCACACGCTATGTTTAAATTTTGCCCCTCTTGGTGTGATGGTGTGTGTGTGTCTGCAAGTAATCACTGAAGCGGCTTTTCTTACGAAGAAGCCTGCTTGAGAGTTTAGCAGAGGAGGTATTAATTACTTCACTGGCTTATGTCTCTGGGTGAGCAAATTCTCCTTCTGCAGACATTTCCGTGATCATGTGGCAGGCATAATAGACACCAGAGTGCTCACTCCATTGTGCAGCACTCAGGTCTCAAACTGCTGACATACTGACCTTCCAGTCATCAAGTTCAGCATCTTAACTACTAAGCCAACCTAGTCCTTTGACCTTTGATGGGTGAAAGTGGCATGCAGCAGCAAAACTCTTCATATGCTGTATCTAGGGTTGCCACAATTCTCTCTTGCCAAACTGGGACAGCCACGTGATGTCATTGCATTCCTATAACTGCACATGCATTGGATGGGGCTATCAGGAAGACCGTGGCTTTAAGACCCCGTGGAATCCCCATCCAGGGCGGACAGCCTTCATCAGTTTAAAATAAACTGTAGTCAATAGGTTTTTTTCCCATGTGATTCTTCTTGCAAAAAACTATTCTTGATGGTTCTATTTTTATTTTTTTGAATAAAATTTTCTTAGGCCACTCTTGAAACCACCCTTCCTCCCCCCGAGGTCACCCCACCCTCCCTTTCATGCACACACCACTAAAATAGACTCACCCTCAAACCCCACATGAGGATCCCTTGGAAGAAAGTTCTAAAGAGGGGCCTGGAATGGCGAGGCAGTCCATGGTTCCTCCATTTCCCTTGGGAAGGAGAAAAGCAGGAGACAGGAAGGGACTTATTTTGGAGAAGGACGTTTGCGATGCAGGACTCTTCACTTTCTGCCCACCCTGTCCCCTTGCTCTCTAGGAATACTGGCCCTATGCAATTAAACCTTTGTGGTCACATGAAGAAGGAATCGTCTGTCCCAGTGTATGGTGGAAGTTTGGCTTCTTAGATATGGATATTTCTTGCTCCCTCCTAGCTTTCGAGAAAAAGAGCAGAGGATGACTCCCTGTCCTCCAAACTTCAAGGTGAGCCAGGGGATTTCTGCAAAGAGTTATTTCACTGCCTCCATGCCTTTCTTTCAATTATCTCGCTTGCAAGTGTCTCCCCTCCCTGGCTGGCTTCTCAGCGTGCTGTTTTGCCTTCACCACTTTCAAGCAGGATAATTGAAAGAAAGGCAGAGAGGCAGTGAATTAACTCTTTACAAAATTTCCTTGGTGTGTGTGTGTGGTGATCTTGCTTCCTTTGTTCAAATTTTGAAATCTGGGACTTTTACATGTTTTTTCTTGAACCAGCCGGGACACCTTGAATCCAGGAAAATCCTGGAAAACCGGGACATATGGCAACCCTAGCTGTTCCAATCAAATGATCCGGATGTAGGAACTATGTATAGTTTGTCCTTCAGTGGATTGGAGCTATGGTCACAGACTTTGCTAATCTTTGTGCTCTTGTTTGTAACTAGAAAAAAGAGAGGGGGAACATAATGTGACTATGATGCACTATAGGTGTGTAGGTTTAGAGAGGGGAATTATTTGATTCTGTGACTGGCACTTGTTCCTCAACATAATGTTCTGTTTCCCAGCAACATGAGTTAGATGGAAGGCATCTCTTAATCTTTAATAAGTAGACAAAATATAGCTGGAAAGAGAGAAAAATAAAACTTACCTTGAAATAGATTCCTGCCTGTTATAGTCTGAGCCAACAGATTCTGTCAACTGTGTTAGATGCATGTTGTTTGTAAGTGCCATTGCATTTATGTGAAGTAATCAACACAGCAGCACTTCTGTGGGGTGGGAAAAAAGGGTGTCAAAGCTGAAGTGAAATGTAGGCATTCACATTTTGTTTGTGTAGTAGAAGAAACTGAAATAGTTTTTAAATTGACAGTGGTTATTCAAAGCCTTTCTGATTAGAGAGAGAAAATGTAGAAAAGTCAAGTCTCATATAGTTTTTCATCCCATATAAAGAGAAGTAATCTGACAAGAAGATTTCTTACATTTTTCTTAAAAGGAACATGTTGTTTACATAAGGATCAGAAGAACCGTTCTGACTGAAAGGCACCATTTGGCTGTCGTTACTGTTCAACTTGAATGACTGAGGCTCAGCAAAACTTTAGTGGAATAGGTGACACATAGCCTACAAGCAGCCCTTTCATCCCTGCTTTCTGACTTCCCATCAATTCCTACTATGCAGCTTCCCGGTAGGATCAGTGGGTAAAAGCACGGTGCTTGGAGACCAACAGGGTAGGGTTCAATTCCTCGAGAGCTGCACAATAGGGGACATGAAAGGAACCTCATTTGGGCACCCCCTGCAAAAATCCTTCCAACCCAGAGTAATCTCTGACACGAAAACACACACACTTCTTACTACAGCAAAATTCCTGGATTTGACAGCTGCCACCATGTATGCTGTTGAAATTACAATGGCCTTGTCACTACAGGGCTTTAGGATGGTACAGAATGATGCTTGAGTACCATTGTACACCATATACGTAAAAGGTAAATGTCTCCCTTGCTTAGAAAACCAGGCGTATCGGACTCTAGGGTGCTGTGCTCGTCTATGTTTATGGCCAAAGAGCCAGCAGTATCTGCATCTGCAGACATTTCCATGATCATGTGGCAGGCATGACTAGATGCACGGAATGCTGTTACCTTTCCTGCCAAAACAGTGCCTATTTATCTACTTGCAATTTCTTGCTTTCGAACTGCTAGGTTGGCAGGAGTTAGTACAGAAATGGAAGCTCAGTCCTTCATGCAGCACTCGGGAATTGAACTGTTGGCCAGCCAAATTTCCAGTCATCAAGTTCAGCATTTTAACCACTAAGCCACTGCCAGGGCATGCTGGCTATGCTAAAAGGGTGCTGGACAGGGAGGGAGGGGGCAGCCCCTGGGATGCTGCTGCATGACATCATGGATTGTAAGCGTCACGTGACATACTTCTGCCCACCTTGGGGGTGGTGGGGGTGGTGGGCAGTCACTGGGGTGCACCAGAACTTGTCCCTGTGTCCCAAATGGCAAGCATAGCCCTGACCACCATACTCCATGTACAACATATAGTGTGTAGCAAACCCAATTCCTGGAAGCCATGCTCAGGTGAATTAAGGGAAGCATGTAAAGCCAACATGCAGTTGGATAGGAAGATCAAATATGCTTGTCCCACCTCACATTGTTCTAGTCTGTTGGGGTTTGTTGATGCACTTTATTAATGACCCTGCTTAAAATTTGACATGCAAGTGAAATTCTTCTTCTTTCGCGTCCCGATCAATCACACAACACATTTTTAAGAAGCTGATCATGCAGATGGTGGAAAGGAACTGAGAATATACAACATGTATTCATCATCATCAACTGCAACTCATATCTCAGCATGCATTTTTTTCCTGAAGCAGGAATTTGTTTAAGGTGGATCCCATATTGTCATGAAGTGACCCATAAACTATGATCTTAGAGCCATCACCCATGGCACACATGAAGCGTGACATGCAGGATTTAACACCAGGACTGCAATGGACCACTGCCGCCTTGAGGATATGCACAAGGTACACCTTCACAGCCAGTCCATTAAATCCATTAAAGATTTATTAATAAAAATATGACTTTACTTCCACTGTATTAGTCTACTGTTGAGGACATGTGTAGCACTTCTATATGTTTTCTAAAATCATTCTAGCTTCTCATTAATGATTGCAGTAACTCTATTTGACATGTGGCATGACAATTATACTGAGCATATTGCTCTTTACCAAAGAGCAATCAAGAGAAAATAGCTTTTCAAACTCCAATATATTTGCACTAAAGCAACACGACTAAACTACAACAGGAAGCAACCGAAATAAAAGTTAATTAAAACTAATGCTGTGAAATGTAAACACTTTCTTTTCTGAATAGAGTGATCACATGTTGGATGTTTGGCTTTCTGGCCCAGGAGGGGCTGATATGCTGTTTAAAGTTCATGTGTAAAAAACAACTTAATGTAAATTTATTTAACAGTTTTAATTTCTAGCGTCTTTTGTCCCAGTCATAAATAACCGACTTCTTCAGTTGTGTTTCATCTAGTCATTCTAGATTGTCTTACTATATAGCTTTCAGGGCATAAAATATCTTATCTGTCAGAGCTTCTCTCCTATAGAACATCAACCCATGTCTCCTGTTCATTTCAATTGGCATTGCTCTAGGTGCTACCACTAAGGATGGTGAGGAAGGTGGTGATGAGGAATAGAACCTTCTTGGTGGCAGTGCCCACACTCTAGAATGCTCTACCAGTCGAGTTACGACAGGCCCCATTGTTGGATATTTTTAGGAAACATCTGAAAAACGTATCAGAGAATAAACAAAACAAAAAGACGAAAAACGTTATGGCACCTTAAAGACTAATTCCTGTATCTGAAAACTGCACTCTTTAAATAACATTCTCTCTATAGCCAGTTAATAAGTGTACATTTGGTGAGTTCATTCTGTAGTTCCTTTCACCTGACCTAGTATGAGAAAGATTAGCTGGCAGCACAAGGTTGCCATTACCAAAGTACACCCAATTTTGGTACAAAAATACCTTAATCTTCAAGGAGGTTCTTTCTGTGTGTCCCTAAAATTTTAATAAACAAATAATAAATAACAGATTCCTGTGAGTCCCCTTTTGCATTGGATCAGTGAATCAAAGTACACACACACACACACACACACACAGAGAGAGAGAGAGAGAGAGAGAGAGAGAGAGAGAGAGAAATCAATTCAACTGGGAAAATTTTTAACCAACCCTTCTCACTGAACAAAATACATTATATCATGTAGTCACTAGATTTTGATTCAAATTCATCTGTGCCCAATCCAGTGTCAATTGCAGAGTAAATGGCCAGTGTAGCTGTCAGTTTTGAATGTCCTTGCCATTTACTATAGAGAATATCTTCTGCACTTTCCACTGCTGTTACTGCCCAGTAGCTGCCTTCCAGAACTTCCTTCGCCTCCATCACCATTGAAAATATCCGTTTTCTTAATGTTTATTGTGGCCTTTAATTGACAAAGAGTATACTGTACATCCTCTTTGGCAATTCTTTCTTGGGTGCCAGGCAGCTTTGACTATTCTGCTTTGAGTAATCCTGCTAGTAGTTCAGTCTCTTAACCAGGGATTTTCAACCTGTGGCCCATGGGCCAGATGTGGCCCACGGCACCATTTCATGTGGTCCCCACTGCCTCCACCACACCAGGAAGTACCATGTGGTGGAGGAAGTGCAAAATGGTCATCCTGCCCCTGAAGCTGTCTGAGGGAGGGTGACCCAGGCCCCGGCTTTAAAAGGTAGAGAACTCCTGCTCTTAACAAAGCCTGGGCTTCTGATAATCTTCCTTGTAGCTTCCTTATGTACTCAGGCTTTTCTCCCCATTTACATGTGCATCCAAGAGCAGGCTCATCAGGAGGGTTAATATGTCAGTCAGAGGAAAATATAATCTATAAATGATTAGAGTAAATATGAGAGACAATAGAATACTGTATAGAATGCGTCATCCAGGTGACATCTGGGAGAAAAAAAAAAGGGAGATAATTGTCCCTACCATGTAAACTGAAAAGACCAGAAGGTATTTGGAATAATAGTGGGAAGCTAGCCAGGGATGATATGCCTAGAAGTACAGGAATCTAAGGATTCCTTCTACCGTTGTCCTTGTTAAAGGAGAATGAAAGCCACTGAAAGTCGATGGCCAGAGCAATTGAGAGGAATTAGCAGTTGTTCTAGAAAAGTAGATTCCCAGGGAAAGAAGAAGTGTTCTGTCTGTGTCTCTGGAGAGAGAGGGGGGGTCCAGTTAGGCTTACCTCTGGGAAAAATAGAATAGGGACATCTTTCCGTCTTCTTAAGATTTGAAGTGGTTTACATGATCATAAGTGTAGATACTAGAAGATAGATTTTGTAATTTTTGTTGTATGCTTTCTGATTATCTCTGTATATCTTTTTGTGGGAATTTGCAACCTTTTTATCTGTGTTTTATCTCCTTTTTAATTTTTGCTTTCTTTTTAATAAAACTTATAAAATCCATTCTTATGTTTGGAATTGGATTTGGTTAAGGGAAATTTTATAATAAATTTAGTCTTTACCCTTTGGGCTACAATCTACCAGGGTAAACATTAGTTAATAAATTTTTTTGACTTTGATAAGGAAAAGGAGTTGGTTTCAGCATAATTTTATATGAAAAAAAAACCACTCTTAGCTGGTCAGCGAACTTAGACTAGCTGTGTATCTTCTGAGGTTTCTTCAACCTCAGGGTGAAGGAATGCAAGTAGGCTGGCCAGGCATTAAAAAACCAGCCTGAGTTCTGAGTTCTTGACAAGGCTCAATCCTTAGTTTAATATCCAAGCATAAAATATATCTTGGAATCAATCATCCATCCAAACATACAGGCGTGTTTTACTTCCGGATGAATTGCAGCAAACCGATTCGTGTGGATTCACAGGGTGCTTGGTCTTCTGGGAATTGAAGTCCAAGAACATCTGGTAGTGCCAAGGTTCACCATCACGGTTATAGGAGAAGTGAGTCAATAGCATCTTAACTCACAATTTCTATCATTAGCCACTATGTTTCCCCTACTCCTACAGCATAATTTACACGTAGTGGCCACGTAGTGGCTCGCTGCAAGGCCGGGGAGAACCCGCGTGTCAGACGGGGTTTGGGGAGGATACGGGGAAGATCTCCGTACCTTCCCCAAACCCCGCCTGACACGCGCACACCTGCACGGTGTTTGGAAAGGGTACAGGTCCCCGCAGTGGCGTAGCGTGGGGGGGGCGGGGGGGGCGGATGCCCCGGGCAGCGGCTTTCAGGGGGCGGCAAAATGTCCCCTCCCCACCCTTTTGCTGGCGAGCGCCCCGCGTGCGCTTCGCCGCTTGCAGGCGAGGAGGAGAAAAAGTTTTTTTTTTTAGGCGGACAATTCAAGGAGGGGGGCCGGCTAGCCGTCGGGGGCTCTCCTGGAGGGCGGCCCGCGCGCGCGCGCGCACGCTGCTCGTCTCCGCCAGCCCAGCCACCCACCCAACTTGCCGTGAGACGGGGCGCTCGTCTGGGGTGGGTGGCGCCGTGGCGGGGAGCCCCTGGTGGCTGGCTGGGCAGGAGGAGGTGGGCAGCGCGCGCACGCGGGCCGCCCTCCAGGAGAGCCCCCGACGGCCAGCCGGGCGGGGCGGGGGGCGGGCCCCTCCTTGAATTGTCTGTCTTTTTAAAAACCCCTTTTTCTCCTCCTCGCCTGCAAGCGGCGAAGCGCACGCAGGACGCTCGCCAGCAAAAGGGTGGGGAGGGGACATTATTTGCCGCCCCCTGAAAGCTGCTGCCAGCGGCAGGCGGCGCGCGGAGAGCCCCCGACGGCCAGCCGGGTGAGCGATCTGCCGGAGCGAGGTGCGCTCGTCGGGGGTGGGTGGCGGACCGGACGGCCTCTGGCGGGCGAGCGGACTGAGGTGTGTGTGGCGCGCGCGCAATCGCGCGCGCGCCGCTAGTCAGCAGGGGGCGCCTTCTGCCTTGGGAGGGGGAGGGGTGGCGGCAGCAGCGAGCTGGGGGGGGCGGCGAGTTTGCTTTTCGCCCCAGGCGGCTGAAGACTGCGTGACGCCACTGGGTCCCCGTACCCTTTCCAAACATCGTGCGGGCGGGCGCGGGGGGGTTGGATTGGGTAGATGTTCTACCCAATCCAAACCCCCCCCCCCACACGATTGTACCGGATAACGCTAAAAATCGCGTTATCCGATGCAAGATTTTTCCAAAAATCTTGCATCGTTATCCGATTCTAGCGCTATCCGGTACAATCGTTATCCAGGGTATTACTGTATAGCATTTAGTGATTTGTTCTTCAAATGTTTTGATGCTGGGCATATGATAACTCAGCATGCCTTTTATTTCACAGTGTGTATTATTTGATTCAATAGCATTCTATGGAAACTGCTTTTGTTTCCCAAGATCTCAAAAAAATTAATTAACAATGATAATCCTGTCATAAGAATGACATGAAACAATAACATCTAGGTAGGTCTGAAGAGATTTTGGCTAAGATATCAAGTAAGATATGCTTATATAGTTCAATTCCCATATAAGAAATAGAAGCAAGACTTTAAGAAAACTGGCCAAGGTATTTAGAAACAATATCACAAATATTCTTAAAGCATTCACACCTTTTTTGTTCAATAAGTCTGATATATTTTTTAGAAAAAACACAAGTTAAATTGTTACCAAATTGGCATGAGTATTTCATTTGCTGAGACAGTGTTAAATTACAGATTAATGAATCACAAAGTCTGTGGACTAACAAGAAAATAACTTTAGCTTACAAAAATATTGTTATGACAATTATGAGTAGCAATCTATGTGTTTGTGCTTCTAAAAGGAATAAAACTTGATACTAATGGGTTACCAGTGGTCTGCAAACTTGGCTCTCCAGGTGTTCTTAGACTTCAATTCCCAGAAGCCCAAGTCAGCACTCCTGCTGATCAAGGCTTCTGGGAACTGAAGTCCAAGAACAGCTGGAGAGCCAAGTTTGCTGACCACTGGGTTATGCAGTAGAGATAATGGATTATGCAGTAGAGATCGAACTCTTGCTGCAAAGATCCAAATAGACAGATGCTACGTATTCCCAGTGTTGCTATATGGAGTCGAAGCATGGATATTCTGAAAAGAGAATCGAAACTTTTGAAATGTGGATCTACAGATGGCTGCTAAGGATATCATGGGTTGACCATGTGACTAATGTAGAAGTGTTGTGCTGGATGGATAAAGAAAAAGAACTCTTTAAGACCATTAAGCAAAGAAAGATCAGATACCTTGGCCATATCACGAGGAACAACATAAAGTATAAAATACTCCAACTCGCTCTGCAAGGAAAAATCCCTAGGAAGAGAGGCCCTAGTTGTAGACAGGCTTCATGGCTGAAGAACCTGAGAGACTGGTGTGGCATGTCCTTGGAAGAACTGTTCCGAGGAGTTAAGAACAGGAAGACTATTGCCATGATGATAGCACTTTCATATTTATCACTTTTCAGTGAGCAAGATAAGCACATGCTTAAAACTTCAGAGCTGTGTATAGTTATGGAGAGCAACCTATTTAGAGGCATAGGATTGGATGGCTTACTGGTATCTTCCTTACCCACCCCCCCATGTCAGAAGCACACAGAGGTGCTTTCTGAATTGAAAGGAGTGTTGCTGGAGCAACTCCACTCAGGGGATGCCAAAATGAGGCTCTTTTTATGTCCCCAAGATCCTTTCCCACCAAAGTGGTTCCTATTTATCTATTTGCAATTTCTTGGTTTCAAACTGCTAGGTTGGCAGGAGCTGGGACAGAGACAGGTGCTCATTCCATCATGTAGTACTTGATTCTTGAACTGCCAACTTGCCAACCTTCCAGCTAACAAGGTGAATTTCTTAAACACTGAGCCATTTCCCTTACTGAAATGCAACAGACCTACCCTACAAGACTTTAACTAAGGGTTGCCCAATAATTTTCTTTAAGTAATATGGTCTCTGCAGACATAATAAAATGATCAGAAAAGCATGTCCAGACAGGGCACATAGCTCGCTTTTGGGGGCTCTTGGGCTTGCTTCTAGTTAAAGCACTGTGACTAGCACATTCTGGATGCTGGAGCACCCCAACTCCCCCAGGGCTTTGCTTCTTGAGCAAAAACCCTCACTTTTAATCAATTCATATTGAGTGTGGTCATTGAGAATGGGCTAAAAGTGATCCTGCAGCTGTCGAAGGCTGCTTTCTGGTATAAACATCTGGTGTCTGAAGGGTTTAACAAGCCCTATCACCATATCAGATACTGTAATTGGACACTTCTTGTGATCATCCATGGATGATTAGCACATGTGGAATGATTTTTTTGGGTGTGTTTTAGAGATCATTGCTAAAGCAATGCATCTGTTTGTTTGAGTAAAAATGTGTTTTTGTATGTTATACAAAAAAAAGTGTTTTTGTATTGCTGATTGAATATTAGGAGAAGTGTTTTATCTGTGGATGATCAGGGGAAGTGTTTAATTATTCAAAGCATTGGTTCTCGTTTGGACAGAAGGAGTGCACCAAAGGGAAAACCAGCCCTCTGACCAAACATATATTGATGCTTTACTAGGTACTCCAGATACCTTGACTTTATAGAACACCCATGTGATGCTACAGGAGCATTGTACACAAGTGCCTTTACTTAGGAGAATATTACTTTCACATAACATTATTCTTGAACTCTGCTTTTATGACCGTTCACATCCTAGTTGAACATTCATGTTTTTTACACCTACAACTTACCCTTCTCTAGTCTCGAAAAGTTCTCATCTTGTTAAGAGAATTCCTCACCCCTGAGCTACATCAACTTTTGTCCCCAAATGACAATGAGTTGGTGGAAACTATTTCAAATCTTCATTTGTACCCTGGAAAGTGCAGCTTGTCAAAAGAACAGTGCAACTAAGCCACTAACTTAAGAAATCCTGTCCGATTCTGAAAAAAAAATCTTAATATCTATTTGATATAAGGGCCAATTTGTAAATGTATTCCAAAGTTTACGCAAACACAATATTTTATCATGGCCTTTGTACATGATGGAGCTCTTCAGTTATACAGTATATGATCTTTATGTGATACTAAAATTCTCAAGCCATAGGTTTAACATTACATTTCACATAACTGTCTGCAAAACATTTCAGCATGAAATTTACTAGTTAGTTACTTCATTGATCTCTGAAGGAGTAGTGGACAATTTCCACACGAGTGAGGTTTTTAGGAAAATATGGGCTTGGCTGTGCCATTTGTTCGTGTGAAAAGGAATTGATAAGAAATTATTTGGTAAGTAAACATCAAACAGTAGATGAATAGAACCAGGATACTGTATATTGTTTATAATTAGTTACAACTGAGATATCCTGGGGTTTTGTTACCCACTTTTGTTGTTGTTAATTTCTCCAAGCCTATACATATTTTTCCACTTTCGCTTTTGACAGGAGCTCTTTAGCAATTTGTGCCACAGAGCTACAGGTTAACACCTCACAGTCCCCTTTAGTTATCCTTCAATAGGAGAAAGGAGGGGGTGTAAATCCAAATTTTAAAATTTAGTAGTTGAGCTACAAACATGAATCTATTCTTTAATTAATGTCTGACTCGGATTATCTCACCTAAGAGTTTGAGAAAGTGCTGGTAGTGAAATGTAGGGAGATGTCATTGTTTAGGATGTTTAAACTTCCAAGAAGGTAACCACATTAGCTGTTTACAACACAAATAGTGAAGAGTCTTGTGTTACTTTAAGCTGAACATGTTTTTTTTTTAAATTTGGTAATAGAACTCAGCCCACATTAATTTGAATGAGAACCCTGGTAATTCACAATATCACACTGTTGCCAGAATAAGACAACCTGGCAGAAGTTTGGAAGAGTGTAATTAACCTCTGCCTAATTCTGTTGTTTTAACATTCTTTTGAGTGTCCTTACACAGATTGTTCAGAACAAAGCCAATTAGTTTTCCAGATTCACAGGGGGGAGCCTAATGATTGCACTTTGAGTCAAAATAGGAAATGAATGAAGTGTAGAAGGATGGAGAGTCGGTGCCAGCGTTTAATTGCTGGATTTATTAGTACAGCAAAATCTCTACATATTAATGGATCCTGAGGGATTCCAGAGGGAATTAGGTTTTTTCCCCTTTGGATCGGCTGCATGAATTAGCCGAGGCTCTGGTTGCCCTCTGGAACGAGGAGGCGATGGCAGCCTTGGACATGATCGCGTCACTACGGTCTCTCCGTGCACATGGGAGCCATTCTTCCCCATGGTTTACAGAGGAATTGAGTGAGCTTGAATGTGCTAAGAGATGCCTAGAGCACTGCTGGGTGAAGACCCAAAGTGATTCCAACCAAACAGTTGCTAGAGCCACTGTTAGGGCCTATCTTGTGGCAATGGAGGCAGTGAAGCGTCAAAATTTCACCGCCCTCATTGCCCCTGCAGATAATCGCCCAGGGACCCTGTTCTGGGTGACCAGGTCCCTCCTGGGGGGCCTGAACCTGGATGGCAGGGGTTAGGTGATGACTTTGCTGATTATCTGACAGAGAAAATGGCTCGGATTCGCTCAAAGTTTAATCCTGGAGTGGATATGAAGTGTCTGGAGTTCATTTCATTTATTCAATTTATATTGACTGGATCACAGTCTTGCCATGATATCTGGGTTTGGTTTGATCCAGTTGTCCCTGAGAAAGTGGGCAGGCTGTTTGTTAGATCCGTGTCCCACCTGGTTAGTTAAAATTACCAAGGTGGTGACAGCAGTGGTGGGCTCCAAAAATTTTTTACTACCACACTGTGGGCGTGGTATGGAGGGCATGGCTAGGAGGAAAGCCCTGTGTTGCTCCCAAATTAGAACTACAGTACTTTATTTCAAAACTTGGATGGGCGGGGCCAGCCAGAATGTCTGCTACTGGTTCTGGCGAGCTGGTGCGAACCTGCTGATGCCCACCATTGGTGTATAATATTATCAATTTCTATAGATAGTCATATTTTGTAATAAGCAGATGTTTTAAAATTAATGATCCAATTTTTTACAAAACTGAAACTTTTTAAAAAAAAGATCCATCTAATTTGTTTTGGCTAATTGAGGCTGATTGATTTGCTGCACATTATTTCCATATAAAATCAAGCTCTGCATTGTACAATCAGGCATGAGACAAGCCACATGATGGAGATGCACCGTGACACCTCACCAATTAGCCACAGCAAGTTATATAAACCTTATATACAATTAGGATTCTGGCCAGTGGATTTACTTCAGAATAAGACTTTGATTGGGTTGAAAGAAGAAAGTGCAAACGCTGGCTTGAGACCCAATATAAAGAACACCAAGATAATGGCAACAGGTCCTATCAGTCCCTGGAAAATAGATGGGGAAGAAGTAGAAGCAGTGACAGATTTTACTTTCTTAGGATCAAAGCTCACTGCAGATGGTGATTACAGCCATGAAATAAAAAGGCAACCGATTCTTGGGAGGCAAGCGATGAGAAACCTGGGGAACATAGTGAAAAGTATAGCATCATATTGCAAACAAAAATTCGTATAGTCAAAGCAATGGTATTCCCTGTGGCAATGTATGGTTGTGAGAGCTGGACCATTAGGAAAGCTGAGCGCAGAAGAATAGACGCCTTTGAGATGTGGTGTTGGAGGAGAGTTTTGAGAGTCCCCTGGACAGCAAGGAGAACAAATAGGTCAATCTTAGAAGAAATCAACCCTGACTGCTCCTTAGAAGGTCAAATAATAAAGATGAAGCTAAAGTACTTTGGACATCAAATGAGAAGAGAGGATTCGCTTGAGAAAGCCTTGATGCTGGGAAGGGTGAAGGACAAAAGAAGAAGGGGGCGGCCCAAAATGAGATGGCTAGATGGTATTGTAGACACAATGGGCACAGAGCTGTGCAAGTTGAGGAGGATGGTGGAGGACAGAAGTGCCTGGCGGACAGTGGTCCATGGGGCCGCAAAGGGTCGGAATTGACTGTGCAACCGAACAACAAAAAAAGGATTATAGACCATCCTAGTTTGTGGCCAGTGGTTGCACTTGGTAATATAATTTTCAAGGAAACCAAATCCATATTGGTGAATAAAATATACGCTCAAGTCTTACCTGATGAAGTGACTTTACCTTGCTGTATATTGTTAATTTTTTTTCATGGCTTTGAATTTTCTTTCATTTTTTCTTCCAGGAAACCTTGTGGTCTTGTGGTCAACATGCAAGACTTTGGTTTATAAATCGGTAACCAACCGATTTATTAAGAATTTGGCCTGCTCTGGGATCTGTGCAAGTCTAGTCTGTGTGCCTTTTGACATTGTCCTCAGTACCAACCCACACTGCTGCTGGTGGATCTACAGTATGGTCTTTTGTAAGATCATCAAGTTCTTACACAAAGTCTTCTGCTCGGTGACCATCCTCAGCTTTCCTGCTATTGCTTTGGATAGGTAAGGCGCTGGCTTAATTCATAGATGTTCTTTTATCTCTTGTCCACTGTGATTGATAAAAGTTTTTTAAAAAAATACCAATGAACCTCCACTTTACAGATCACTTGCGTACCAGAAAACTCTAGTCATGAAAAGAAATCCACAGGAAATGACGGTCCACTTCAAGGGAAAAAATTGCTATGTGGACAGGTTTTCTGGTGGGGGGGGGGAGGGCATTTCCAATAGTGGACTCAGCTGTGGTTGCTCCCAGTGCTAGGTGCATGGCAGTGGAGGCATTTGTGCCATTTTTTTACAGCTTTTTGCCACATTTCAGCAGCTTAGAAGCAGCAGGATGGCCACTAGAGGGCACAAAGTGCAGTTTCCCATAGAAATGCACTGAAAACCAATGTAATGTTCCCAAGTTCAGAAATAAGCCAAAGAAACAATTTTTCTGTTCAAAACTCGTTATAAAATGTACTTTGGAGTTTTTTTGCTACGTTTATACAGAGTTTTGAACAGATATAAAACTTTTTTTAAAAAAATTCTGAGCTCTGAAATGCAATTATTTGGTTTATAATACATTCCTATGGAAAAACGCACTTTGCTTTAACGAAAAATCGCTATAAGGAAAACCCCACAGAATGGATTAATTCCTTAAAGTGGGGGTTCACTGTACAGGTTTTATGTTGACAGAGCAAAACTAACAGAGAATATTGCAGTGTGTTTTATTTAATAGAAGCTTTCCTGGATGCCCACTTCTTTGGATGCAACTGAAGAAGTAAGCTGTAGTAAAACAAATGCTTATGCCAGTGAAAACCTGTAGCTTCTAAGGCAGTGGTTTCAACGTGAGGAAGACGCCCCACAGGGGGGACTTCTATTCCCAGAAGCCTAAGTCAGTACATTGGCTGATTATTGCTTTGGGGACTTAGGCTTCTGAAAATTGAAATCCAAAAATCAAAGGTTGAGAAACACTGCTCTAAAAGGCATCATAAGTCTTTGTTGACTTTGCTGCAATAGAGTAATATAGCTGTTCTCTGTTACTTTTTATATTGGCTTTTTAAGGTAATTCAATCCATGCATGTATAAAGGAAAATATCACATCTTTAACATTGGGTATATTTTTTTTTGGAAAACTACTGTATATATATAAAAAACCACTCAACAGGAAAACAAATCCTCAGATTCAGTATAGAAAGCAGATCCAGCAAACCATAAAATTTTACTCACAAAATTGAGTGTGGAATGCTGCTCAGAGATTTTCCCCAGGAACACATTCCACAATCAGATGTTTTCTTCTGAAAGCAAATCTTACTTGAGGAGAAATCACAGTTTTCATTCCAGAATTGCCAAGTACTTTGTCCATTTGGGTATGGGCACACAGAGATGGTAAACTTGCAGAATATGACAGGATTGAGGAATAGAACTGAAAATATATATATTGAAAAAATATTTTTTCAACTAGATTTGAAAAGTTTGTGAAACTGAAAAGAATAGACTCCATAATTAATTTTTATTGAAAAAATAACATGGAAACCAGTAATTAACCATCTACCTATTTATTTTATTTATTTATTTAATCAAACTTATATGCCGCCCTCCTCCAAAAGACCCAGGGCGGCTAACAAAGCTTTAAAAGACACATAAAACACAGTATAAAATTAAGATTAAAATATTAAAAAGATTAATACTAGGCAGAATTAAAAGATTAAAAATTCATACATTGAGAGGGAGGGGTCAGATGAGCCAACAACCCAAAGAAACGGTCTATCCCAAACCCCATACCTGTCCTGCCAGCCAGTTCTTAACCCCCTTCCTAAAGGGCAGCAACTCTGACTGGAGACGTAGCTCAATTGGCAGGAGGTTCCATAGGGCCAGAGCAGACACAGAGAAGGCCCTCCTTCTAGTGCTAGAGAGGTGCACCTCTAGCCAATGGTACAACCAGAGAGCCTCTCCGGTCTGCTCTGGTAGGATGGACAGATGTCCTTAGGGTGACGCGGTCTCTTAAGTATCCTGGCCCACTACCATGCAGGGCTTTAAAGGTAATAACCAGCACCTTGAATTGCACCCAGAGGCATACTGGCAACCAGTGTAGCTCCCTCAGTAATGGTGAGGCGTGAGGATAATGCCCACACCCCATCACGACTCGAGCAGCTTCATTCTGTACCATGACTCTACTGTGACTAGATCCACTATATCAGAGGTTCACAACCTTTTTGTCCCGCATGCCGGACATGCCCCCCTCAGACAGATCTGCGGGCCAGAGCTGAGGTTCCTCCAACTGGCAGGTGCATCCAGTGCATTTTCTGATTTTTTTTCACCACTCCTGCCACTTCCTGTGGTGGCATGAGTGAGGGCTGCATATTTTTTGGCATTTTTAGGGGATTTCCTGTGCATTTTTTCTGTTTTTTGGAGCATTTTCAGTGCTTCCAGCATGTTTTCGGCATGTTTTCTGCACTTCTGGCAGTGACAGGGTCCTCAGTGTTAGCCGGATTAATTGGCACCATGGCTCGGCCCCGGCCCGTGGGCCATAGGTTGTGAATCCCTGCACTATATAGTTCTCTGTGTGTAATGATGTAGTGATTAATAACATTTTTATATCAAACTATATCTCTCTTGTTAGATTTAAACCAGTCCACTTACTGGAGAAATGAAGGTAAAACAGCTCCCATTGTGTTCTGCATACTGTGACTGTTGTAACCTAGTTGATGTGTCTCTTACATACCTTTTTATTGTTCTTTGGTAGGTATTATTCCGTTTTGTACCCACTGGAAAGAAAGATTTCAGATGCCAAATCTCGAGACCTGGTGATCTACATCTGGGCTCATGCTGTAGTGGCCAGCATTCCCGTATTTGCTGTGACGAGTGTCTCAGATATTTACGCTATGTCCTCCTGTACTGAACCCTGGAGCTATTCCATTGGCCATTTAGCCTACGTCATTATTTACAACATTACCACTGTGATTTTACCGATGGCTGTGGTGTTTCTCTTTATGATCCTCATCCGGAGAGCGCTCAGTGCCAGCCAAAAGAAGAAAGTCATCATCGCTGCCTTAAGAACCCCTCAAAATACAATTTCTATCCCTTATGCCTCCCAGAGAGAGTCTGAACTTCATGCCATGCTCCTCTCCATGGTTATGGTTTTCATTGTCTGCAGTATCCCTTATATGACTTTGGTGATTTACCGCATCATACTTGAAGCTTCTGAGACTCCGCAGTATTTGCTTCTCACTGCCATCTGGCTGCCCAAGATATCACTGCTAACCAACCCTTTGCTCTTCCTGACTGTTAACAAATCTGTGAGGAAATGCTTGGTAGGGACAATTATGCACTTGCACCAAAGGTATAGTAGGAGGAACGTTGTCAGCTCTGGAGGTGCTGTGGAGGTCAGCCTAGAGCCTCACGTCCTTTCCGGTAGTCAACTCCTAGAAATGTTTCACATTGGGCAGCAGCAAATCTTCAAGCCCACAGAGGATGAAGAGGAAAATGAAACTAAATCCATTGGCGCCAACGACTACCAACAGAGGGAATTGCCCACCACTAGCACAAATGTAGAACAGACTTTAGCTCAAAGGTTTACGCCTCATGCAGTTGCAGACTCTGCAGCGCAAGTGGCACCAGCCATGCCAACAGAGGCAGAACTGGCTAATGAGAAGTACTCCATGCAGCTAGGCTTTGGGCCCTTTGAGCTGCCACCACAGTGGCTCTCAGAAAACCGGAACAGTAAGAAACGCCTTCTTCCTCCTTTGGGAAATACCCCTGAGGAGCTAATCCAGACAAAGCAGCCCAAGGGTAAAGCAGAAAGAAAAGTGAACAGGAACAATAAAGTCAGCATCTTCCCCAAGGTGGATTCCTAGTAAAACGAAGCGCTCTGTGGGATGAGATACAATTGTCTTCTTGCCTATATGTGATTCTATGGATCTTCCTTGGGATAACATTTATTAAAGGCTTATTTTGGTGCCAATTTTATGTAAAAACAAAAGGAACATGTGTTCCTTTGGAATGGTTTTTGAAGCAGATATCTAATCTTAATCTACCTAACTCAGCCCACAGACAGGATCTGGCCCCGATGCCAATTCATCTGGCCTGCGCCACCCTTGTCTGGGTGTGTTTTACTTCCGCTTCTGGGAGCGACAAGGGCAGCGTGGGTTGAATGATTTGGTGTCAGGGGCCAGATCTGGCCTGTGGGCCGTAGTATGGGCACCCCTGGTTTAAGCAGAGAAAATTACAGCTTAAAATCTGTCTCATCCTGTCACAAAACAGATTGCAAGGTGTGTTTTACTTCCGCTTCTGGTGGGAGGAACCACATGACTGGCCCGTTGAACCACATGACTGGTCCACGACCCAAAAGGTTTGGGCACCCTTGTCCTAACTGAATTAATTTCTCCTCCTGTATAGCGGAATAGAGTTAAATTCACTTCCAAAATGGTATCCGTGGGCTCTTCCTAGCCAAAAAAACCTGTTTTCACGCCAACGTAGTATCTCACTGTAATCTTGAAGATCAGCCAAGTGCAGCACGTCTGTCCATCTTTCGTATATGGAGTAGTATTATGGTTGTTGCTATACAGTTTTTGAACTTAAGGGAAAGAAATTCAACCAGTCTTTTGCCAAGAGCCCTAAAATGCCTTTTGCCCTTGTATAGAAAGCACTGATCATTTTTAGGACAAGGGGTGGTCCAAAGGCCAATCATTCATTTCTCTGGACCTTGCCAGACTGTCCCCTCTGCACACAATATTTAAAACTACAAAAACAACACAGATTTTTTATACTTTCAGAGGATTTAGGGATAATTTCACTACTTTTCTGTACCTCTTGACTTTTCTAGGCCTGTGAGATAGGCCCTTTCCCCCTCAAAATGGAAAATTACCTAAAATTACTTTAAAATTTGTTTCCTGTTTTGAAGGAAGGCACCCTTAGTACTGTAAAACAGGGGTTCCCAACCCCCTGCTCATGGGCCCAATCTGGCCCATGCATATCGTTAATCCGGCCCATGGTGGCCAGCTGGGCACCTCTAGACTCTCCTCTCACCACTGGAAGTTGTGATATGTCACTTACTGCAGTAGCAGCAGGAATCACAATGTTTTTCCAGGTTTTTGGACAGGCTCCACTGCCTCCCAGGGCAGTGGGACGTTTTTCAGAATATGTTTGCTGTGGTTTGGGATTTTTCTGTCGCTTCTCGGCTGCGCTTTGGCAGCTGGAGATCACGACTGAGCAAGTGCAGAACCAGGAAGTTGGCCACAGTCATGTTCTAGCAGTTGAAGTGCAGCCGAGTAGTGATAGAAAAATCCCAAACTGGAGCGAACATGCTCCGAAAAGTCTCCTACCACCCTGGGAAGCAATGGAGTCCATCCAAGTCTAAAATGGTGCAATTCCTGCTGCTGCTGTTGGTAAAATAAGTAGTGGGCCCAGCCATGACTCCGGCCCCCACAGCTGAGTGCGGTGGAGGGAACTGGCCCCTGGCGGGAAAATGTTGGGAACCCCTACTGTAAGAGGTTAGGAAGGGGACACAAATGTTGCAAAATTGCCTCACTGGGAGTGTTGGGGATGCATATTTGCGGCCACACTTTGCTCTCTTTTGTTTTACGAGCACAACAAGGTACCTAACTTGGGAAATCTCCTAGCAGCCAAGATTGAATGATGGCTCCTTTAATTTTACTTCGAAATGTAGTTAGCTTTTGCCCATGAAAATATGAGTTAATTTGAATCTAATGATCACTGTGTCAAAAAATTTCCTGTATGGAATATTTCCTGTGCCTTTGCAATGTAGCATGATCACTTACCGGTGAAACGGCACTTAAGTAGTGGCTGCTATTTTGTCTTGTATATCGTGAATTAAAGAGAGCTGCCACTAATTGAGTATTAGTTCTTGACTGTAAGATATTTGCACATTCTCCATGGTTTTAAATATAGAAAATACTTCTTCACAGGAGCTTGTAATCTTCAAAACATATAACTTTTTTGTTCACAGCCAGAAAAAAACAAAGAATTCTAAATGTCAGTTATTTGCACTTTGATTAGTCTTCAGTTCTACACATTTTGACTTGCATAATTTGATTTTAGCTTAACTTGGTTTGCCTATAAGAAAAGGAAATATTTTAAAATGCAGTACTGTATTTCCCTTATTTGTACTGTACACTAAATGAATAAAATGGAAAGTTAATTTATAATGATTTTTCTTTTTAATCAAGCTGCTACAGAAATTATGCTAAGGGAATATGCGAGTATTAAAGATAAACACTGAATTTTTATTTCTTATCTTAAATATAAGTGTTTTCTTAAAAATTAGAAAAAATGTTAACTGGTAAGTAAAGGTAAAAGTCGGCCTTACTAGAAAGCCAGTTGTATCTGACTCTAGGGTTTGGTGCTCGTCTCCATTTAGTGGGGAAAGCCTTTTAAGTTCCTTTTCCTTTTAAAAAGGCCAAGATATTTACATAAAAAGCAAATAAAATACGATATAAGACACACACATCCCCCGAGCCTAGTTAGAGTGTTGTGGTATTGAAGAAAACCATTGTAAGGACATGAAATAGTTTGTCAGGGATGTTTTCAGTTATAGTTCAGTATCTGGAAGACTACAGGTTTCTCTTACCAACCACTGCAGCTCACAGCTTGTGTGAGTGTACCATAGTATAAATAGCACACATCTAAGTAAAATATGTACAACATTCATGGCTGATTCATGGATTGATGAACGTTCATGGCATGACACATTTCAAAGCTGGTTGTAATGAAAAACATGTTACGTTTGTTGAGACACTCTGCTGTAAGTTACCCTCTAGGGACTGCAGTGGCTCAAGTGGCTAAGATTCTGACTGGAAGGTGGCAGGTCAGCAGTTCAATATCCAAATACTGCAGGACAGAATGAGTTCCCATCTTTGTCCCAGCTCCTGCCAACCTAGCAGTTGAAAAGCAAGAAACTGCAAGTAGATAAATAGGAACCAGTTTGGTGCTCTAGTCATGCCTGCCACATGACCATGAAAAAATCTGCAGAAGCAGGGAGCTTTGGCTCTTCACCTTTGAAATAGAGATGAGCACTGAACCCTAGAGTTGGATATGACTGGCTTGGAAGCCGGGGATTCATGAGGATACAGGATGATGCTTGAGTACCGTTGTACACCATGTAGGTAAAGATAAGTGTTCCTTTTACTTGAAAACCAGTTATATCCGACTCTAGGGTGTGGTGCTCATCTCTCTCTGTTTACAGCCAAAGAGACAGCACTGTTTGTGTCTGCAGATGTTTCTGTGGTTATGTAGCAGGCATTACTAGATGCCAGAGTGCATGGAACATTGTTACCTTTCCTGCCAAAGCGGTACCAATGTATCTACAGTACTGTACTTGCAATTTCTTGCTTTTGAACTGCTAGGTTGGCAGGATCTGGGACAGACAATGGGCACTCTATCGTGCAGCACGACCTGCAGACCTTCCAATCGTCAAGTTCAGTGTCTTAACCACTAAGTGGTAGATCAGCACTGCTCTACCCATCTCTCTCACCTGCCCATCTCACCTGAACACTTTCCTTTCTCTCTCCTTGGCCTTGATTTGGATCTACCTCCACCACTGCTCTGATGCTGCTACCACCACAATTTCTACATTTTTGTCTCAGCTTCTGTCCTGTCTGTTTCTGCTGCTTGATGCTTATGGATTTGATCCTCACTTTCCAAATACCCTTTCGTTGCCTCTTCTAATGGTTAATTTGGTTTTCCTTCTTGGCTTTGCTTCCTGTTTATCTTCTATAATTCTGGCAATGCAGTTATCTCTGGAAGAGGTCCCGAAAATAAAATAGGGTAGAAGAAGAATAGACATAAAAGACTTTGGGGTGGGGATGAGAAAAGGTATAAGGGGAAAAAAAGAGAAGGTAGTTAAGCAAAAGGGAAAGCTTGGGAAACAGGCAATAAGGAGGAGGCAAAGCAGAGCGAAGACAGTTGCAGAGATGACAAGGAACAGCACTCTGCAAAAAAATAAATTGCAAATAAGTGAGGATGAAAGCTGAAGAAGCAAGGACTATTAGCACAAGAAGCAGACTTCCATTCCCCAAATCCCCAGCTACTGTAATTATTTTTTTAATGCATTTGTTAAAAGAACAATCAAGGCGAGAGCATCTCTGTTGGATTTTTGATCTATTTTGGAATGCTTTTTAAACATTAATTGAAGCTTTTTCAGATAAAAGGTCAGAGAAAACAAACAAAAATAGCCGTAAAGTGTCTTGTCCACTTAGTTATTTGGAGGCAATCACTTTCTTATCCATCAAGTAATCACTGCAAATTCTCATAAATCATAACTCTTTCAAGACCCCATATTCCTGCTTTACAATAAGTATTTTGAACATGTTGAGCCATTTGGTACAGATGAGAACTGATTTTTATTAGATACAAATATAGTTACCTAGAAATATACTACATCTAACACAGAGATTGCATTTATCCTTATTGTATCTACCCTTTTTGAAACACTATACTAATAGTCTTAGAGATATAGCTTACAATATTCTCAAATATACTATATAACATAACAATATCCTTATAATAGCAAGTTTATACACGTTAGTTTACACGTTAGCTTATACACTTAAGCACAGAGAAGTTATATTGTTCTTATGTGTAATTCCATTAACATTAACCTTTACTTCCTTACTTCTTTATTTCTTTATTCTTACATCTTACTTAGCATACTCATGTAACATTTACTGTGTTCATTTATTCATTGTATATACTTATTTTAGTCTTATAAGTTAGATTAGTAATGTAGTGAAATGTAACATTTAATAGAAAGAGAAAGAAATCATTAGCCCTTTGTGTGCTGCTCTCTTTCATGCTATATAGCAGTGGTGCCCAAACTAAGGCCTGGGGCCTGGATGCAGCCCCGATGCAATTCATCCAGCCCACGAAGCCCTCATCGCTCCTGGAAGCGGAAGTAAAACGCACCCGTATGGGTGTGTTTTACTTCCACTTCCAAGAGCGACGAGGGCTTCGCGGGCTGGATGAATTGGCATCAGGGGCCACACCCGGCCCCCAGGCCTTAGTGACTGGGTCCCTGAACCACATGATCAGCCCACGACCCAAAAAGTTTGGGCACCCCTGCTATATAGCCTTGAAGTTCTTACACGAAGAGATGTTTTTCTAAGAGTATTACCCTCTTCTCACCAGAGCCAATTATCCATCAATCCTTTGATGGCAGAAAGAAGGAAGGAGTAACTCCAGACGTACTGGTCTTGGAGTTTGTCCAAGGCTAGAGGACACTATCTCCCATCACCCAGATGACCTAATGGTCTTAAATCTTAAACCTCCTAGCCTCTTAGATACAATTCCCCGCTTAGTGACAGGCAAGAAATCTAAAAGAGCCAATCAGAGGATAGAATAGTTATCAGAACTTTTGTAACCTTTTAGGTCAAAATGAACATTAATTGCTTATTAGATAACACTTTTTGAGTTTGGGAGGGAGAAAGGAGGGTAAAAATGTATAAAACCTGTAACTTTTCTTTGTTCAGTGTGCCATTCTGACAAACACCCCATTTTGTAGAGTGGGCACCAAGGGCTTCCTTAATATTGATCAATAATAAAAAGCTAAGATTTGAAATAACTTTTCTCCTTGATTGCTTCTAACTCAATTGGATCATGAGGGTTTGAAAAGCGGAGTAGTGCTGTTCGCAATTGGCCTATAAGTGGCGGCTTAAGGTGAGTTAAACGGAACTCATCAAAGACCTAAACGTTCTTCTAAGGATATTGGGCATAAGTTCTTAGAAACTACATTCTTTGTTTAGGCATAATTGGGTATAAGTGTCTAGAATTTAAATCTTCTGTATTCAAACTCGTTTGGGTGTAAGGGTTTGAAAAATACTTAAAAATCGGAACACAACAGTACAATTATGCCTTTTAAATTAATCTTTTACTTTTAAAGTGTATTCTTCTTGAGAACAAATGGCTTTTGCCATTTTTACAATAACGTACCCGAGCAGTTATATTTAAAGTAAGAAATTCAGCATAAACCAAGTTTACAGGACAATGCTCTGAAGCTTCAGAGGGATCTACAGAATCCAGGGGATCTTACAGCTATTTCTACATTCTACTGTTAACAAGCTTTGCAAAAAAATGTGTAGTTTATAATTAGTGTTGAGTCTCTCCTTGTCTCTGCTGTTACATTAGAGCAGGCTGGTTTTTGTAGATAGAAAATGTTTACAAGTTCAGTATATGAGTCTTAGTCTTACCTCAGTTTTCAGTTTTTAAAGGTCTCTGATGTATTTGCTTGATTTGAACAAAGTTGAAAAATGGAAGCCAATTGAAGCTTTGCCTTTATCTTGAAGATTCTTCGATGCCACAAAACATCTTGGCTATTGCTTTGTGACTATCTTGGATACTTTGGACTCATTATTCAGCGAGGAGTCAGCACATTAGTAGACATCTCTGCAACAACATTCCACACATGCAAATGGACTTGAGAAATCAAGTCCATTTGCGTGTGGTTTTTTAGCCATTTGAATATCATGTCATCCACTGGTTAGGCAGACCATGTGTCCTCCACTTTCACCCTGCCGAAGGGATCAGATGGAGGAGGACACTTTAGTGAGTTTTAGTCCTGGCCTAACATCATTGCCTAGTTAGACCACTCAAGTCCTCGTGCTCTGACAAGGATCTCACCTAGCGGGTTTTTGTGAATAAGCCTTTCTAAAATGTAAAGATTTCTAAAACCCATCCCACATATTCAGATGTCTTCTTTAATTCCAGGCATCTCTTTCGGGGATGGTTATCTTCAAATCCCTAACTTTTGTTAGGGAAGATCCTCTAAGCCAGTTTCTAGGCTTGGTAAAATATAAACTTGTCCCAGGAGTAACTATCATCCCATGAAATTAAAATCACAACAATATGATTTTCCTTATGCGAGATGAGTGTTCAATACTGTACTTACATTGCAAGGGATGTATGTATTCTCACTCTTCACTGACCTATTTTGTCACTCCCCTCACACTCCCATATTGTCTCAATCTCTGTTAAATATCCCCAATCCAGTTTTTCCTCTGCAGAATCTACTACATCTTAAAAGAAATTATGTGGCTGCTTTGAACTGATACAGAAAGAAAAGCCTAATTGAGCACACACCCCCCAAGAACCTTCCCTCTTGCCACACAAGTTGTGCATGCATGAGTATGCACCACACACAAGCAGCATACAAACGAAGCAAAGCCTCTTTCTCAAGACACTTTTAAAAACAGTTCTTCTCCAGTGGTTTGTTCTTGTATTGTAGATTGAAAAAAGGAGCTTGTCTCCAAGGGAGAAAAGCTTTTTAAAAAGCTAACAAGATAATAACTATAGGAGGAAATTGAAGTAGGAAGCCTTTTTAGTATTTGTAAGGCTGATCTAATGGCACCTCCAACAGGGCTATGTGGAAAACTGCAAGGAAACGGGGAAAAAAGGTTCCCATTTCCTGTGTGGCCACTACATTTGCATTTCCCTCTCTGTGTAGTCACACTCTTAGATGTATCAAAGGACGCAATGTTTGCTAATCAAACACATGGCGGCCAGTAGGTTGAAGTGAGGAGCCACCATTGCCCACATAAGCTTTCCATGCAAGGATCAGGTATACTTTTGTTGTTTAGTCGCACAGTCGATTCTGACCCTTTGTGACCCCATGGACCACTGCCCGCCAGGCATTTCTGTCCTCCACCATCCTCCTCAATAAAGGAGCAGCAGCAGCAGCCATCAAAGATTGTTCTATTCTGATTATAAGGTGCGAGATAAGCAAACTCTTTAATCTGATTCACTCCAAGGTATTAAGGTGAGGGGAGATCACACTATCATGGCCCAAAATATACTCTCCCAAGAATGAAAGAATGTCTATTTCACAATATTTTAGGGAAGGCTCCCTGAATTCTTTAAGACCTGGGGCTTCCCCCCCCCCCCAAAAAAAAAAAGTGACCAGATTCTTTTGGGTGTCAAAAGCCTCACTATTGCTCTGGTGCTTAAATCATGTCGTCGTCTCCTAAAAAAATCCCCAACAACAAATTATGTGAAATAGAAACGTGTATCTTTTAGATCAGAGGTGGCTAACCTTTTTACAGTGTAGGCCTGACCACACCCCCTGGACAGATGAGCTGGCTGGACCATGCTCCCAGGAAGCAGTTGCATTTACAGCTGTCATAAATGCGCCCACTTCCGCATTTACAACAGCTGTGGGCGCATTTGCGCATGTGAGTTTTACGGCTGATGTAAACATGCCCGCTTCTATGTCCGGGTGTGGAGGAGGCAATGACAGGCGGATGGAATGGCATTGCGGGCTGGTTCTGGCCCACAAGCCATAAGTTGGGAACCTCTGTCTTAGATGATGCCACTGGCCATTTGGAGTCCAAAATCTTTTTCTTATTTGTGTGGGCAGTGTGAAAAGGTTTGGGGGGGGGGTTGAGGGCAGTCCCTTATAATCTCTGGGAGTTATACATGATAGACAATGACCTAGCAGCAGGGAGCAGAAAAAAAGATTTTCCAGAAAGTATCTAGAAGAGTTTACACTTTACTTTTGTTGATACTATTCTTCGGTTTGTTTTCTAGGATTATCATAAGTACCTTAGCCTGGGAGATACTCATTATTATTGTTGCTTGGAGGCTCAAGAATAATTTTGCAGATGGAAACACACTACATTTTGATAATTCTCAAAAAGTAACATTGCTAGCAGGTTGCTCCTGATGTAAGAAACCCTCAATAAACCAGCTCATCAACTACTGACCTGGCCGTCTTGATGTAACCATTCCTTCCTGACTCTGTGTAAACAAACAACAATAAATGTGCTCTTGAACGCCAAAGCCTCTCAGAGCTGTTAACAGCAGCATGTTAGGAAACCACAAACTACCCTGGCTAAACTAAGACAGCAGTATGGTAAGACCCACAAAGTGGAAGCTGAAAAATACGAACCTACAGTATATGGTGTATCTGCAGTATTTTCTGGAGTCTACTAAATAGTCCAGTGGTGGGATGTCAACATTTTTACTACCCCACCGTGATGTCATCACAGTATGGGCGGAACTAACATCATGACATCATGACACCATGGGCGGAGCCAAACAAATAAAAATAAGCATACACACACACACCCCTCAACCCACCCACCCACCCACAACACAAGGACAGCAAGGAGGACAGCAAGAAGGCCATGCATATGCACCAAGCACTGTAGGCATGCATGCACACCAAGTGCTTGGCACACATGCGCAGTGGGGGAACCAGTGAAAAGGTAAGCCCCGAAGGTGGTTCACCCCAAAAGCTGCTACCGGTTCTCCGGGACACTGGGAAAAGTTACTACCAGTTCTAGCGAACTGGTGAGAACCTGTTACATCCCATCACTGCAATAGTCCCAATTTCTTTTGCTACTATCAAATTTGAATTTGAAAATGATCAATAGTTATGAAATCCCCAGACCACGGCCCCGCCCGAATGAAATCACATTAATCTAATTTGTATTTTTGGAAAAAAAGATAAAATATTAGGAAAAAAAAAAGATAATCCTAAATCGATCTATTTGCACAGACGCGAGCCATGGTGGCAGAGTGGTAAACCTCCGTCCTGAAACCAAAAGGTTGTGAGTTCGATCCTGAGCAGGAGGACTCAAGGTGGACTCAAGGTGGACTCAGCCTTCCATCCTTCCGAAGACCGGCCAGCATATTGGGGGGCAAAATGCTAATTAACTTGTGAATAGCCGAGAGAGTGCACTAACTAAGCGCTATGGGGCGGCATATAGGCGCGGTTGTTTTGGTCCCCCCCCCCGCAGTGAGACTGAAATCAACGACGGCTCTCCGTGACCACCTTAACGCGTGGGTCCTCCCCACAGGAAGGAACGACGCCCGCCCTCAGACTTCCGCTCTTGGTGGAGGCCCTATTTCGGGGTTTGCTCCCGCTGCGCCGTTGCCTCGGCAACCAATGAAGCCGAACGGGCCTTGTCCGCCCGCTTAAGGTGGTGTTGAACTCCCTCTCTCCTTTGTACGTATCAGGGTGAGTTAAAGGTTCCCCTTGCTCGAAAGCCAGTCGTATGCGACTCTAGGCTAGGGTTCAGTGCTCATGTCTGTTTCAAAACCAGAGAGGCAGCGCTGCCTGCTTTTGCAGGCATTTCCGTGGTTATGTGGCAGGCATGACTACTAGACACCGGAACGCTGCTTACCTTCTCACGGAAGTGGTCCCTGTTTATCTACTTGCAATATCTTGCTTTCGAACTGCTAGGTTGGCAGGAGCTGGGACAAAGACGGGAGCTCATTCCGTCTTGCAGTACTCGGGAATCGAACTGCTGACCTCCTGCCTTCCATTCAGCGTCTTAACCACTGTAGTCCCACCTGAAACACACACACACACACACACACACACACACACACACACACCACTGTAGTCCCACCTGAAACACACACACACACACACACACACGGGATAATGTTTCTTCCGAGGGGAAGAAACATTAGTTTTTTAAAGCTAGCATATACAGGAGTTAGTCTTTAAGGTGCCACAACATTTTTCGTCTTTTTTGTTTTGTTTACTCTCTAATAAGGTACAACCAGGAGTACCTTATGGTTGGGAGGGAAGGGCATGGGCTTCCAAAAATATGGGCGCTGATCAAAATGAGGTGCAATCCTTTCCCCTTCACTTGGATCAGAAGGTAGTCGGGTCTTCCCAATTGGGGCGGGATACTAAATGCGAACAACAACAACAACAACAACAACAACAACAACAACAACAACAACAATAATAAATGCCTCCTCCCATGCTCAAAAGCCAGCCTTGTCTGACTCTAGCAGGCGGTGCTGATCTCCATTTGCAGCCAGAGAGTCTGCGCTGTCTTGAGTCTGCAGATATTTACATGGTCATTTGGCAGGTATGACTTGACGCCGGAGTGCCCGGAATGCTGTTACGTTTCCCACCAAAGCGATACCAGTTTACCTCCTTGCAAGTTCTTGCTTTTGAACTGCTAGGTTAGCCAGAGCTGGGATAGACAATGAGCGCTCACTCTATTATGCAGGACTCAGGTCTCAAACTGTTGACCTACCAACCTTCTGGTCATCAAGTTTAGTGTCTTAACCACTAAGTCACTGCAGGCCTCTAGTTGACCCAAAACACATTTGTAAAACAGAGCGCTCCTGTCACCAGTGGGGACTTCTTGAAAGTTTTCAAGAAGCAAACTACTATTTTAACAACAACAACAAACTCTCCAAAAAACAACAACAACTCTACTGGGGACTGCATATATACTTCAATCCTTGACTGTGAATCAAATGATTGATTTGCATAATCTCGTGTCAGAAATTATTCTGGGCTGAAAGGGTTTTTGCGGAAGAAACTTCAGGGAATGCCCAAATTAGGCACCTTTCATGTCTCCAAGAACTGGGACAGAGATGGGTGCTCAGTTTTATTTATTTATTATATTTATATGCCTCTCATCTAGGGGATTTCCTTACTCTGGGCAGCTCAATCCATTATGCGGTATCCGGGTCTTGAACTGCTGACTTGACACCCTTCTAGCTAATACAGCAAGCTTCTTAACCAGTGAGCCACCGCAGTCCCACTATTTTAATGTTGTGCTTATTATAAATAAAAGGACTTGCTTTACAACTGTTATCAGGGCACTAATTACATTATAATTGTGGAGGTCTATGGTGCTCCATTTAATAGACACCATGAGATTAAATGAGGAAAAGAACTGTAGCTCAATGAATACAAGATGGTTAAACAGTATAATGTGTTACATATATGTTGTGTAACTGTGTTATCTTTATTTACTCATAAAGGTTGGAATGGATATTACAAGGGGGAACTTGGATGAAATCTCAAGGCCAGCATCTAACTCAAAAATTAATCATGGAAACAGAGTTTTAAGTGCATCATTAGAGATTTTAACACCAGAGCCAGACCTACAAAAGGTAATCATTTTGACAGCTGTATTTCTTGACTTTCTCATGCTCACAAGAAAGATATGTTTTCAGGTCATATGTTCTGAATACTGTATTTATAATTCTATTCATATACTTGGGGTATATACTTAAAACACACTTAATGTTTATGTTTTACGTTAATATATTACTGTACTTCATCTTTTGATATATGAAATCTTAGTAATTCTGTCTTAGCTTATCTGTATGGAGACAATATAAAGAGAGGTAAGCATCAAGATGGTACTAAAAATGATTTATTTTAAAATATAAGACATTCATGTCCTGTGCCTTTAACTGGCAACACATAATCTATGTTCAAGGTGCAGATTTAAGTATAACCTATTCATTTAACATTTTATGAATAAATTGTATTCTGGAAGCACTAAAATGTTTGGAGAAATTAAACCACTAATCAGAGATTTGCCTCTTCTCATTATTTGCCCTGTTCTTTGTTTGGCCTACTCTATCCTGCCATTTTCTTCTCTTTCCTTTTTCACTACATATAAAACACTATGGTTCTTTATTTGTATCAGAATATTACACAATTAGATTATTTTTTAAAATAATCTAAGCAGGCTATTTCAATGGTGCTCGCCAGTTTTTAGAACTTTTTATATATATTTATTGTTGTTCAGTTGCATAGTTGTTTCTGACCCTTTGCGACCCTATGGACCTTTGCCCTCTAGGCACCTCAGTCCTCCACCATCTTCCTCAGCCCACCCAGCTCTGTGCACATTGCATCTACAATACCATCTAGCCATCTCATTTTTGGCCGCCCCTTCTTCTTTTGTCCTCTACCTTTCCCAGCATCAAAACTTTCTCAAGTGAATCCTCTCTTTTCATTTGGTGTCCAAAGTACTTTAGCTTCATCTTTACTATTTGACCTTCCAAGGAGCGGTCAAGGTTGATTTCTTTTAGGATTGACTTATTTGTTCTCCTTGCTGTCCAGGGTACTCTCAAAACTCTCCTCCAACACCACATTTGAACATAAATCTTTCTTCGTTTCTAAAACAGTATGGCAAATAATACAAAAATACTATTTTTATGTTTTACTCAAAGGTTAATATTGTGATTTGTAACATGAGCAAGGCAAACATATCCAAAGCTTTTCTGCTTGGCTATCTTCTGAAGGTTACTGTTATCTACATGTTCAGGTGATTGGCCATTTACATTTCTGTTGTAGCATACTTCAAATGCTAAGCATTTGAAAATGTATTGTAAAACTCCTGGATTTTATTTAATGACATTGTATTGTGATTACAGTTCTAGATCAGGGGTTCTTGATCAGGGATTCTCAATGTTTCAGCTGTGAGCCCGACCACGCCCCCTCAGACAGCTGAACGGGCTGGACTGGTGCTGTAAAACACATCCACGGCGCCGACTAATTTATGGCGTCGTAAATGTGTTTACGCAGCCATAAATGAGTATACGGTCAATTTTGGTGGCTGCTGCGGGGGTGGCTGGAGTGAGTTCGGGGGTCTGATTATTTGGCCCTATGGGCTGGATCCATCCCCCGAGCCATAGATTGGGAAACTCTGTTCTAGATGATAACAACCTAGCAGTTTTGAAGAAAAAGTCTGCTGTAGCTGTTGAAATTGTCTGTTTGCACCATTATTTTAGGTTGATTTTTATTATAATCACACAGAAGATAATTCAAAAGAAAGTTTTGGTGAAAATGGAGACAAAAACGTGAAAGCTTCAGAAGAAATATCCAATGGAAAATCTAGCAGTTGTTTTGAGTTGGTAATACAGAGTACAAACCAGATGGAAGGTATGAACATTGAATGCTGTGTGTATAATGCAAGTTGTGCTTGCTTAAATAAAAGTACTGTACTGTATTTTTTGGACCATAAGGCATACCTGACCCTAAGACGCACCTAGTTTTTAGAGCGTTTTAGCATTTTTTGAGTTTTTAGAGTTTCACAGCATGTAGAGAGTGATTGGTTTGTGGGGAGGAATGGGCACGTGCGCTGGTTCCCCCAACCCATGCGCCGATCGCCCGCTGTGAAAACTCTAAAAACTCTAAAAATGCTAAAAAACACTCTAAAAACTGGGCATGTGTGCTGGTTCCATCCAACCCAAGCACCAATTGATCAGAGCACATGATCGGCGCTTGGGTTGTGGGGAGGAATGGACATACATGCCAGTCTCCCCCAACCCAAGCACAGATCGATCACAGCGCACGATCAGCACTTGGGTAGGGGGGAACCGGCGTGCGGTTTGTCCCTGATATCCCCCGCACCCTCAGCAATTGATTGCTGGGGCTGCGGGGGACATCGGGGACAAACCGCGCGTCTGTTCCTTCCCACAACCCAAACGCCCATAGCAGTGCAGGGGCTGTGTGGCTGGGAAGCCAACTGGGGACTCTCCATTTGCCTTCCCAGCCATGCCGCTCCTGCACCACACCACACCTTCGGACCATAAGACGCACCCTTGTCCCCCCCCTTTTTTGGGGGGGAGGTGCATCTTATGATCTGAAAAATACGGCAAATGTCATGATGTTACTACTTACAAAACTGGTTATAGCAGAAAGGACATCTAGTTGTTGATGTGTACAGAAGAAAAAGAAAAGTCAGATGCTGTGTGACACATGCAATTGGAACACAAAACATGGAAAGTATGAATTAGGATAAGGTCAAAACTGTAAAATAAGAGATAGAATGTTTAATTATTGTAATATTTGAGATAAGGGAACTAAAGTAGAATAGAACAGACTGATTTTAAGTGGATAAACAAGTTGCAACTAGAAAAAGCCCATTTGAATCAATAAAATGTTTGGAGAAATTAATCCACTAAATTTCCACTGATTCAATGAACCTACTCGAGTACAACTTACTGTGCTAAGTAACCTTATTTGATCAATCAAGTTAATAGTGCCTTATGCTAAAACTGGATTCAGAAATAGTAGAAGCACCATACTGTACAAATAAAGCATTAGAAACAGATTTTATATTTAGATTTATCCTGGACCTCTCAGCAAAGGGGGTGGGGGGTGGCGGCGGTGGAACCCAGCCACAGCTGTGAGAATGTTTTGTCTGAAACATTGTTTTAAGCACTACTTACTTACTTGGTTACATGGTTGATCTGTGCTTCACACATCTACTTTGATGTGGCGGATCGAAGCATCGTCTCCCATGAGATTTTAGTGGGCTCTTGCCATTCGGAGGTCCTACCACTACCATAACAGGGTCCAATGGTGCAGGGGGGGGGGAGAGACGTGGGACTGAGGCTTGTGTTTTCAAAGCTCCTTTAGCCATTTTAAATATGATGACACAGCTGGCTTGGCTCATGTCAAAGTTGAGTACCTAACCCCTCTTAGCAGACCTGTGGTTCTAGAATGGAGAACTGTTCTGGACCACTAGCTGACACCATTGTGGCATGGTTGAACTTGCCAGGGGAATACACTCCCACCACCGTAGTTGTCAAATGAGCAGGGTCACTGCTGCGTCATGTTGAGGCATGAGGTGGGATTTGTAGAGGTCCTTGACAATAGAAAGAAATAGAACTATGTTTCTTTGTCTAATTTCCACTAGATGGCAGTAAGAATTTGTCAATATTTTTCATGTCTATTTTAATGCTTAAATGGAAAGTTAGTGTAAGGGCTAACTATACTGGTCTGTGAAGCAAATTGACAGGGTGGGGGGAAGGATCTGTTCAGTATTATGTGTTGGAGATAAGCTTTACAGATACCAAAGGCTGCCAGAAAGACAAATAAATGGATACTCGATCAAATTAGGTGTAAACTCTCTCTAGAATAAAAAATAATTGAGACTGTCTATTTTGGACATATCATGGGAAGACAAGACTGATTGGAAAAGAGCAGCAAGAAAGTAGATGATCTAACATGAGATAAATTGGCTCTACAGAGAAAGCCACAATTTTAAATTTTGAAGATCTAAGCATGACTGTTATGTGGCGTCTAAAATGTCCTGTTATTATTTGTAGAGGTGCTTTTAGTCTGAACTGACTTGATGCCACATACCCCAAGAATCCTTATGTTGTTGTTATGGGACATTGCCATTTATAGTTTTCATGCCAGAATGTGGATTAGAACCCAGCTCTCCTGATACCCAAGTCCTGACTTCACCTTCCATCTAATATACCACACTGGGGCTAATTTCAAAAAGGAAATTAAAGCTTTGCTATTCCAAGAAGCCTTAAGAGATAATTCTTCTAATGCTCTATATTACTGCCAGCCATGTTAATTTATTTGGAATACCTTTTTAAAAAACTTTCGGTGTGTTATTTTGGTAGAAGTTTTATGTTTTAATCTGTATAAAATGCCCAGAGTAGCTATCGTGCCTGATGGAAGCTGGACAAATAAAATAAAATAAAACTCAACATAATACAACCCTTCCTAGGTTATTTAGGTATAGAGTACTTAGAAGTGGATTATCATTCTCTTTTTCTGAGGGTGCTCTGGATTGTTGACCCAGGCTGTCTTTTCTCCTGCAGGGCACATCTGAATTTGTTATCCAGCTAGCTATAAAAAAATAGTAAACATCTTTTCCAGAAGCTTGCTTGGTTTGCAATAACATCATTTTCAGATTTACTTCAGGTATTAAAAGTGTTATTAATTCCATGCATGTTTTATATTTTTCAGAACACTGTTCAAGTTCTGAAGATGACTTTGCTTCTAATACATTATCTACTTGTAGCAGTGGTTCTCAGAATAAACTAGCTAAAGGTATGTGTGAAATCATTTTATCTTATATCTTAGCTCAAGAGATGACATAAAAGAGGAAGGGGGGAGGGAGGAAGAGAAGGAAGCATTGGCACAAATTCTTAACATTGCAGGCTTCTTATGAACAACAGGTGGGATGTAAATTTGTATTTTCAGTTCAAAAATAATCCTGGACAGACGCCTCTCATGACTGATGTCGCTCAATGATCAATTCCTGAGGGGTTGCCAAGGAGTGGACATCACCTCCTCAAGCTCTACTCTTTGACAGTGGCCCTCAAGGAAGGATTGAACCACCAAAAATGGTGTCACCAACACCAAAACCTAATAGCATTCCCAGAAAGCTATCATGATTGATATCTGCAGAAAGTGGTAGCAAAGGCAGCAGAGTTGCCATATACTCTCTGTCTGCCTCTTTTCATTCAAGTTTCATGAAATTGAGTAATGCAAACAGAAATTGATAGCCTTACAGCAGAGGTGTCCAAACTACAGCCCCTGGGCCAGATCTGATCCCCAACTCCAATTCATCTGGCCCATGCTGCCTTTGTTGCTCCCAGAAACAGAAATAAAATCTGTGTTTTATTTCTGGTTACGGGAACAACAAGGGCGGTGTGGGCCAGATGAATTGGCTTTGGAGACTGGATCTGGCCCACGGGTCATAGTTCGGGCACCCCTGCATTAAACAGAGAAAATGGCAGCTTAGAATATACAGTAATACCTTGGATAACGTTTACCTTGGATAACATATTATATTGTAATGTATTGTCTGTAAGCCGCCCTGAGTCGCCACGGCGAGTGGGCGGCAATATAAATTTGAACTAATAAATAAATAAATAAATAAATAAATAAATAAATAAATAAATAAATAACACTAAAATCCCATAACATTAAGTAATCTGGGGAGGAGAATTGGATCGAATAACGTTAAGGTCCTATGGGATGGATCGGATAACAACCGGTAAAGCCTGTGTGGTTACAATGTATCTCTATGGAGCTTTAACATTATCCGATCCATCCCATAGGATTTTAACATGCATCGGATAACACTAAAAATCGGATAACACCAAGACTTGTGGAACCAAGTCTTAGCGTTATCTGAGGTGTTACTGTATCTCCTGTTGCAAAACAGATTGCAAGGTGAGTTTTACTTCCATTTCCGTTGGGAGGAACCATGTGACCGGCCCGTGATCTGAAAAGCTTGGGCACCCCTGCCTTACAGGGTGGATTCCTCACTCTTTGGTCCATGTTAGAATCTGCTGGCATCTTATCATTCTGTTGAGACATACAATATTATGCATAGTACTCTTCCCTCAAGAACAGATTGTCCTACTGTTCTTCCTTATGGGAAAGGTGATTCTAAAATCTTCTTTGTGAGGGAAGAGAAAGTGCCATCCTGCTGGTAAGTGCAGCAATGAATGGCATTTTGAAATATTGCGGTTCAACATATTGTCTTCCTTTTCTCCTAAATTGTATACTACACACTCCTTTGGGGCTGAATGGAGACATGCTTCTGGATAGTTCTCTTTCTGGATTCACTGTAAGTAATTGGATAGTGAAAAGACCTTGAGGCCAATTTGTGTCTGTTTGTAACAAATGGAGGATTCATTCTTGAAGAACTACATCAGAGATTTCAGTTACCATGTTTGGTGACCTTCAGTGCTTTTAAGAATGGTTATGACATAGGCATGTACAGGGCTGAGATGTAAATACAGTGTGGGAGAAGCTATTAAATTTATCCCAGTTAAGGTGCTGTGACAGGCAGAAGGGCAAATCTATTAAGAGATTGCTGGTAATCTTTTTTCCAAAACAAACGCCTGCCTTTTGTAAATTAAGATCTAATTAGACATGTCTAAGGAGACATCTCATTAGACTCCCTGCAGCGTTTGCTTTAAAGATAAGCTGTTTGGAAAGAGGGTGCCAACTCTATATATGTCTGAAACCTCCCCCCCTCCCACACACACTTTTATTGCATTTATTTATTGCATTTATATACTATCTGACTTAGTGATTAGCACTATTATGGCTGGTAGAATATAAATAATAATCCCAACAACCCAACCTCTTTTATAGGTTAACATAGTTTGTATGTCTGAGATAAAATGAAAGCATGTGCTGAAACTAAATTTTAATGATAATAGCAATAGTACTATTTGAGATGCCACCCAGGCCAAAATCGTAATAGCCTTCCCAGAAGGATACCATGGTTGATGATATCAAAGGCTACAGAAAGATCCAGGAGGATCACCAGGGTTATACTCTCTATCTGCCTCTCTTAGGGAAATGTCATGCAAGGCAACCAACACAGTTTTGATTCCGTTCTGCTGCAGCCTGAACTCCATTTTCATTAAATGTTTGAGGAAGTTAACAACTTCAAGTACTGTAGTTCAGTTTAAGAATTTTTGACTGATTTTGAATACTGTATTCTTTTTTTATATTTAAGTGACAATCAAGCCTATGGATCAGGAAGACTCTAAAAATAAAGCTGTAGACCCTCAAATCCTGAAAGCCATGAATAAGATGAAAAGGTTGGATCAGATATTGGCAAATAAACTGTCTCATGAAAAAGCAATTAAAAAGCAAGGCAGAGAAGTGAGAAGAAAACTTTGGGAAGAATATGAGGTTAGAAACATGAGATTTAATTCAAAAATATATTTGAGATCAGAAAAGTAGAACTGGATTTCACTCGGATTTAAAATTTATGTTTATATGGCTGACATGAAATACTGACATATGGGGAATGATTGATTTCCATGTAAAAACTTAAAGTTATAATGTGGGTGACACCTTCTTGTAGTTAGGGATGATGAGAGGTTCTCATACTATCTTCCTCGTAAAAAACAATAACACAGATGGTGTCTCCACCTCCCAATGTTGGAAACCTTCATATTATAGATTTTAGTCAAGGATGCTGTAGTTCTATTCATCTCACCTCCTTCTGAAAGGTTAAGTTGTGCCTTTTACCTAGCTAAACAATTTAGAGTGGCAATTATGGCGTGAAGATTATGGTTTTCTATCCTCCGAGTAAGATACTTTTGGTGAAATATGTCTGATCTGAACACATTGAGCAGCACACCAGGGAGACAAATTTTTGAGTAATACTTTGTGGTATGCAGGGAGAGAAAGGCTTAAACTTCAATTTTTTTCCTTGGGAGTGGGTCCATGGTGTTTTTAGAGATCCATCTTTTGGGGGAAATTAGTTAGTACTTCATTGTTGACGGTGTCCTTTATTAATACATTAATACATTGACTTTTAAAACATATTCTATTACATTGTTCTGAAAAGCCAGACTTTCTTTTCTAAACATTGTTGTGCATTGATCCAGTTTTTTTTAAAGTAGGGAAATTCCTCCAAAAATAAACTGTTTGGTTTAAAGCAAGGAGTTAAAAAAAGTAAAGAAGGAAATAAAGATAAAAAAGGTTGTATCATATTCACTACTTTTTGGAGTGTAACCTCTTAAAGTAAGTTTTTTTTAAAACCAAGGAGATTTGTATCTCCTAGACTAGAGGAATACTTTCATAAACCATGGATTTTACACTGTTGGTTTGTATAAAGGACTGGATTTACCAGGTATGAAACAGCTGTTTAGTAAGTGTGTTTAAACCATTATAATCAAATATATCCTGTTGCAAGCACTTGAATGGCTAACATCCATGAGAGTTTGAGAGCAATACAGGGGAAAGTTTTATTTCTGAATTGTGGTTTGGGAATACTTTATTTCTGAAAAATAGTGATGGCTGATAACATCAGCCTGGGATACACAGAAAGAGCCTCCTCAAAGATTGTACTGCTGTATTTTTGAATCACAATCGGGCATACCCTGGTAACGGTAGCCTTGTGTTGCAGGCTAATCTTTCTCACACTGGGTCAGGTGAAAGGAACTGCAGAATAAACTCACCAAAAGGTGCCATCATTTTAGTAGTTTTGCATCTGACCTAGACAAGGAAGAAGGAGACGAAATCATCAGCCTAACATGGCATAACCTATGGAACAAAGTTTAAGCTCGAGTTTACGAATGTACAGTCAAACCTCGCATAACGATATTCTGCATGGCTGCTGGCTATGCGAGTTTTTCACTGTGCAAGTTTTTTTTCGTATAGCGAAAATTCCTATGGAAAAACTCACATCACAAAATTTCTATGGAAAAACTCGCATAGTGAAGTTTTTCCCATAGAAATGCTCGTTATGCGAGTTTTTACATAGGAAAAGTCTGACTTGCATAGGGAACATTTTTGTTATGTGAGTCAGATCGCTTTTTGAAAAACCTGCTCGTAATGCAAGTTTTTCGTTAAGTGAGTCACTTGTTAAGTGAGGTTTGACTGTATAGTATAGTTCAGTACTCAGGGAAACCTTTAGGAATAATTAAATTCATCCAAAATCAGAAAGGATTAGTCTTTGGGATCACCTTCTCAAATCAAAAATATTTTACTACATTATTGGCTGTAGTATGAAGAAAACAAATTTTACAATAACTTGCTTGATTATGGAATGAAAAATCTGTGTAAATTGTGCAAATAGGAGCCCTTTACTAACCTGTGCTCCTTCTTAGTATTTCTGGATAGTGTTTTCTTTTTCTTAAATTATATACAAGTGCCTGTTATTTGTTCATAGTGTTTGGCATCTAGAAGTTCTTCAGTGATTATGGAAGAGGTAGAAAACACCAACAAATTCTTAGCTTTGACCTCACCATTACCGGAAACATCTGGTAAGTACCGGCATTTACAACAGGCAATGGCAAACATTTTCCTTTTAGCTTCAAGATGGCATCCAGGTGTGTGTATGGGTGGGTGGGTGGGGGAGAGTCATAATGTTGTAGGCCTCTCAATGTTTTACCAGCTCAAAACAGGCTAGGTGACAGGAAAGGAAAATGTTCTTAGCTTGATGGTCTTCTTTTCCAAAAATCATCTTTTGAAAATGGGGGAAGGGATTCAGTGATGCCAACCTAATTTTGAGGTTATTTGAGGAAACTGAAGGGCTTTAGATCACATTGGATTAGCCTTTTAGAACTGCTGATCTGAATTCCTAGTTTTGTTTAAATGAACAAGTCATCAAAAAGTCCATGATGGAACAGAATCTGTTATGGGGTTGTCACTGTCTAGCATATCCATTATTTTGCAGATGCTTTATGGAACGCACTTGTATGTGTTTCATGGACAACTTTTGGATAGTATGTATAACATCAGGACATGTAGCATTTTACTAATGAGCAAGGTGACCTTATGCTTGTGCTCTTTTGTGATTATTAAAACAGCTCTTCACTATTTATTATTGTCTCAGTATGTCTGGAATACATGACAGTGTTTAACTAGCAAATGTGTGTTAGCAAGGGGAATTTTGAATTATTTTATGGTTTGTCTAAACACTGTGTTCAGAATCTTGCTGAAACATCTGTGTTAGCAACAATAATAGGTCAGGGTTTTTTTCAGTGCCAATGACATGACAGGATTCAAGCTTATATTCTTGTCTCAATTCTTTTACATTTCATTGGGCAGCATACAGCCTTCCATTGGTCCAAGTGTGGTTCCCAAGCATCCTCGCACCTGCCTAAAAGTTTTTAATTTGTTATTTATTTATTTTCTTAAAAATTTATTTGTGCTTTCTAAGAAGGGGGTGGGTAAGCAACGTTTCTTTGTGCCTTCTAAGAAGGGGGTGGGTAAGCAATTTAGCCATGCTTTGAGACACGCTTGCTCTCTACTTCCTCTCTTTTTTTTAAAATGTGGCCAGCAAAAGGCAATTTTTTTAAAAAAAAGTTTATCCCTCCTCCCCCTCCCCTGTTTATGTATAAAGAGAGAGAGAGAGATCTTAGGAGAGTGCCCACACCAATGCTCCAGGAATGGTGATAAAACCTTTAGGCATGCAGGCATGAAAGGCATAAGGAGCCCTAGTGGCACAGTGGTTAAACTGCTGTTCTGCAACCAAAAGGTTGTGAGTTTGATCCTGACCAGTGGGAAAGGTTGACTCAGCCTTCCATCCTTCTGAGGTCAGTAAAATGAGTACCCAGCATGTTGGGGGCAAAATGTGAATTAACTTGTGAACTGCCCAGAGAGTGCACCAAGCGCTATGGGACAGTATATGAGTGTCATTGCTTTGCTATAAGATTACCGTATATGCCGGTGTACAAGACGACTGGGTGTATAAGACGACCCCCCAACATTTCCACTCAAAATATAGAGTTTGTTATATACTCGCTGTATAAGACCACCCCCTCTTCCGCACACCTTCCACACACCAAATAAAACGTAAAAGAACACCAGATTTGATTTCAACATGTTAATTTATATTCAAATGCTTATGACATGCAGGAAAACTGTCACAAGGCTGTATGTTATCAAACATGTACAGTAAATATAAAACAGTGCAAGTGCAAAGTGGTACTTATTTATCTACCATATATACATGAATATAAGCTGACCCGAATATAACCCAAGGTACCTAATTTTGACCTTGAAATCCAGGAAAATAGATTGACCTGAGTATAATCCAAGAGTGGAAAATGTAGCAACTGCTAGTGAATTTCAGTAATTAAAATACAGTAATATTAATTATTTTATTGATTTTTTAGAACTGTACTTGCACCACCCACCAGTGGTGGTGCTTCAGGTAAAGTGGGTGGGCAGGTCAATTGCACTGAGCCTCTTGCTTCCCCTGCAAGCATGGCTTTTTCCTCCATTTTGGGCAGAGCAGAGATAAAGGCAGAAGGTACCAGTAAATGAAACCCTTTCTTTTTCCCCACCAGTTTGAAAGGGAGACACAATTGTAATGTAGAGCTTCTTTCTTCATCTGGATGGTATGTAGAATGAGGTGGGCAAGCATCAGGAGGCCACTATGGGCAGCTATGTATCCCAACTGAAGTGCACCCGGTGTATAAGATGACCCCCCCCCCCCCGAGGCATATTTTTCAGGGTGAAAAAGTCGTCTTATACACCAGCAAATACGGTATTTTAAAACCACTGAATAATTATTTATGTGCAGCTGAACAACAACAATAGATAAAAGTGAAAGAGAGATCCTGGCTGAATGATTATGGTTCTTAGAATAATTTAAATTTCACCTTAAATGTTAGTTGCTTGCAAGAACTGACCAGGGTTGTTGGGGACAGGGCGTTTTGGAGAATTCCCATTCATAGGATCCCCATAGATTGGAGATGTAAAGGTAAAGGTGCACCACTAGATGTCAGTATTTCATAATGTAACGTTCTTGTAGGCCCGTAATTATTTTTAGATGAAGAGAGATGGTTCCTTCAGGTGTTAATAGAACTAAAAAAAAATTGCCTCTACTTGACAAAGGTCCTTTTTACTGAACAGATCACACACCCCATTCATATTGGCCAGGAGAACTTGGCATACTTTAAATAGTTTATAGATCCTCCTTGCCTGAGGCTTTTGTACTGCATATTTGCAGTCAGATCTGTTTTGTTTCAAAGCCAGTTTTTTTAAAAAATAAAGGTTGGCATGTAATTAAGTAATTATCTCTTTAATGGAGTAGCATTTTCTCTGAGATCTTGCAGGTGATTAGCTTGTAAGATTTATCTTGCAGTTACACTGTGTATGATTGCTATCATTTGTGTATTATACTACATTCATGTCAGCTACATATTCTGCTACATTAATATCAACTATATATACATAATTAAATCTGTATTCCAACAGGTGTGGGGCTCAGGGAATAGGGGAACCACACCTTGTTGGTTGATATAAGGCTGATTATATTTTTAAAATTGTTTTAGGGAGGGAGGGGTGGGTGGGTCTGATACAGGTTTTAATGTATATTTCTTTTTAATATGTTGTATACTGCTCAAAGTTGCGTGCAATTGGGGCGGTAAAACAAATTTGAAATATAAATAAATAAATAAACTTCAGATGTGGAAGAAGAATACATTGAAAGCTTTTGTGAACATGTTCAGAAGGAAACTGATCACACACAAAACCAAGATGTGATTATAATCATAGGTATTTAGAACATGAAAGCTGGAAATAAAACAAGAACAAATATTGTAGGAAAATTTGGCCTGGGTATCAGAAATGAAGCAGGAAAGCAACTAACTGAAATCTTTGAAGCAAATGATTGCAACTATATTCTTCAAGCTACCAAATAGATGTCTGTGCACATGGATTTCACAAAATGGGCAGTAAAGAAATCCTAGAAGGCTAATATAGTAATCAAATAGGGTATATTATTAGAAGCAAAGAATGGAGAAGCTCTGTTTTGACTTCAAAAACAAAAGTAATTTCCCCATGGAAAATTAGAACAAAGCTGAAGAAGAACACTCAAACAATCACAGTACTGAAACCAGTGGTAGGCTGCTGCCGGTTCGGACCGGTTCGGCTGAACTGGTAGCAGAAATCTGGAGGGGATCGCCGGGGGGGGGGGTTTAGTAAACCCCTGGATGACCAGTTTGGTCACCTCTCCAGCCGCCCTCCGGATGTCTTTTCCAGGCAGCCCAAAATGGCTGCTCAGAAGTGCGCATGCGTCAAAACTCCATTTGATGCATGCACACTGAAAAATAGAAGTGCACATGTGTCAAATGGTATTTTGATGCATGTGCACTTCCGAGCAGCCATTTTGGGCTGCCCGGAAAGGATGCAGTAGCGTCCTTGGAGTAGTGGCCGCGCTGCCGCCACTTACCTGCTGCTCCCTGAGTCCCCAACGGCCCAACCTAAGCAAAGGTAAGGAACTAGGGTTTGTTTTCTTTGTGTTTCAGGTGGGGAGTATTTTATGTAGTGTGTGTTTATGTTATTTTTATGTGTACTGAGTCTTTATTTTTATTTTATTTTATTTTAATTTTTTTTATTTTTTATTTTTTTTTCTTTGGCTCTGCCCACAACGTCATGACGTCATGACATTGGTGCTGCTCATGATGTCATGACATTGGCTCTACTCACGACATCGGCCCCACCCACAGTTTGGTAGTAAAATTTTTGCCAGCCCACCACTGACTAAAACATAATTTAAATATCAGAATAAATAAAACAAAAAAAAAGACACAAAACATTGTGTCTCCTTAAAGACTAACTTCTGTATTTAAATGTGAGCTTTTGTGGATCAAGTCTACTTCATCAGACATAAGATACATAATTTAAATAATATTCCTGAATAGCTTAATGGCCATATAAAGGGCAGATTTGCATTACCAAACTAAGCTGGCAATGAGCTAGAAGAACTATAGATTGGAACTTGTGATATTGTTGGTGAAGATTGCAAAAAATATTTCTGTAATCAAAAGAAAAGAAAAGCAACAATAAACAATTGAAGAAAAATTTAAATATTATTAATGACAAGAAAAAATAAATGGTGACAGAAATAGAGCCAGAATGCTAAGTACAATTTTTGAGTGACTTTCAGTGACTTGTAAAGACAACTATTTTAATAGTCATTGCAAGAAATTAGAAGAAAAACAAAAAAGGAAAAACAAATATATTTTCTGTAAAAGTGAAAAGATCAAAGAGAAATTTAAACCAAAGTTAGGGATACTGAATGATCAACAGGAGAATATATTATCTGTTCAGGGTAAAATAAGAATACTGTATGACTGAAACAACATATTGAAGACTTACATAAAAGAAATGAAAGGATGACAGATTCTTTTGAAGAATTATCTTGTGATAAAAAAGCCTACTACTGTATTTTACATACTGAAATAAATAATATTCTCAAAGCATTTGGAAGAAAATAAAGCACTGGAAATAGAAGACATATCAATCAAGCTATTTCCAGTCAATCAAAGTCTTGACAAGAATATGCCAACAAACATGGAAATGAAAATAATACCTAACAGGCTGGAGTGCCATAATATGACTTAATAGTAAAACAGTTTCCAGAATGTTTTTAAAACAGGCCTCAGTCAGGAATACTGTAGTAGTGAACAAGGGAGCTTAACAAAGCACGGGTAACTCTGGCTGAGTTAACCTCCATTCAGATATGCCCACATCTAATGCATCAGACAAATCTGGTTAAAACCAACTGAGCAACTCAAGTTGTGTATCCCTTGGGCAAATGCTGCAACTTATTGAATTCATGAATACCATTCTCCTGGATTGATGAACCACTTAGCCGCCAATACCTTCACTTTTGTATGGAGTGAATCTCAGTTTATTAAGTCTCATGCAGGACCACAGGTAGAGATTAAAATACGAATAGAAAAAGCAAGATCCACCTTCATAAAAATGTGACATTTGTTATACAGTAAAGATCTAACTTTCACTACAAAGATCTGAATGGTGAGATGCTACATATTTCCAGTGTTCCTTCAGCTTGGAGCAATGTTTTAATCTAAAGTGCAGCGTAGGCGGAGCAGGCAAGGGACAACGACCAAGGGGACAGGGGAGAAGGCTGCCCCAAGAACTGCTTGGTCGCTGCCTCTTGCTAGCTCTGCCTGGTGTCCGGCACTTTAGAATAAACCATTGCTCCAAGCTGAAGGAGGGAGCTTGGAGCAATGGCTTAATGTAAAGTGCAGCGTGCTGGGCAGATAAAATAATATTATTATTATTGGCACCCCAGGGTGCCAGAGGTGAGGGCGGGGTGGGACAAAGCCTGATTGCTTGATATAACAGCATGCGGCTGGAACTGTCACTGCAGTATATCTGGTTCCCCCAAACTTGTATTACTTGTGATCTCCATCCTTTAATTCTTGCTCTGAGTGTTTTACTGAGTAGCCAATGATGTAGTGATTCCTTAGACCTTTTATCTTAAATGTTGTAGCTGGCCAAGAATTGAAAATTGAGATTGTTGTGATCAGTAGTTGTTTCAAGCATTGTAAAGAAGTATTACTTTGCAAAACTATTTCAACAGCAGGTTGAGGGTAAATAATATGTTGAAAGTCTCTTTAGAACATACAGAAAACAAATGTAACATAATTTAAAAGGCAGCTGGGATTTCTGTTGGTGCAAAGACAGGATACCCTGTGTTGGTGCAGGCACCTCCTTTCTTCCACAACAAATTATCATGCTACACAGCATGAGAAGGAACTATTACTGCCGCCGCCACCACCACCACAACCACCACCACTACTACTGACGATGAGGATGAGGATGAGGATGAATATATGACTGTTAATTTTTTGTTGCAAATTTAACAAAATATATTTTTCGTCTCCTCCTACATAGAGGTTAGATGTCACCATAGGTTATTTTGACTTTGCATGTGCTAGCTCTAAAAATGACACCTAATATTTACTATGTTTCATTAACAGAATCTTCTGCTGTTGAAGAAACTGAAATGATTGTTAGTGTGTTTCACACGCAGATACATCCAGAAAATTATGAATTACGAACCGTCAAGGAAGGTACAAATATCAAAGTATATCAGTGTACTTTTTACTCTAGATTCTATTTTTTATGAGAACAGTTATTAAAATACTATGTGTGAGAAAAAACAATTGACTTTTACCACTTTAATGTTTACATGTATATCTTGAACTCTATAGTTATATTTGGATGCATTTTCAGAACAATTGGGGGTGGTGGTGGAGATAGTTTAAACATGGGATTGATTTCCATTGTTGTAAGGAGCAGAACACCAAATACTGGCTAACCTCATAAGTAGAAATTAGCTGATTTGTCACTGATGACCTCATGTTTCACACCGTTCTGGATGATGGGGGGGAGGGGCGGTTTCTCAAAAACAGTGTTCAGGACCAGAAAGTGACTCGTGGATCAGTGGTATGGGTGTCATACTGCAATGCAGAAGGCAGATGAAAGGCCACTGCATTATATTCTTCCCAGGACAGTCTTCATGGCTGATTCCCATGAAGATTGCCATACAGTATTTGAATTCTGATAGGGCAGAACAAGAAGAATGATACAGAATCACTCCATTTTAATATCAGGACGGGTGAAATATAAATGGAAGTTTTTATATTGTGGCAAAATTAATCGGCTCCTGCACAATTCAACTTTTTCAATATTTTCTTAGGTGAAAGTTGTTTAATTGAAGGAGGATCCAGAAACTCAATAAAGAAAATAGAAAATATGTATCAAAAAAGCAAAAACAGTTGTAAAGAGCCGCCTGACTTTATTAAAAAGAACATCGAGGTATGTTAATGGCTTATGTTGCAATACTCAGGATTGGCGGTCTTTGTCAAGTCTCATCATGTTAATCATTTAGAAATTAATAGTGTGTGGTTAACTTTGTTACAAAGGTTATCTAGTAAAACTTGTTTAAATATTATAGAGACAGAGTAATTTTAGATTTTCTTTATTGCTTTCATATTTTGTTGGAAAAAGTCAGAATTTATTGAACTGGTATTTATAATTATTTCAACATGGCTATATACCTTCTCTTGATCTCAGTGTTTAGGGACTGTGGTAGATCAGTGGTTAAGAAGCTCCCCTTGTTAGCTGGAAGGTCGGCAAGTTGGCCGTTTGAGACCCAAGTGCTATATGACGGAATCAAAGCCCGTCTCTGTCCCAGCTCTTGTCAGCCTAGCAGTTCAAAAGCAAGAAATTGCAAGTAGATAAAAAGGGACTACTTCGGTAGGAAAAGATCTTGGGGACATGAAAGGAGCCTCATTCAGGTGTCCCCTGAACAGAGTTCCTCCATCAACAGTTCTTTCAAACCAGAAAGCACCTTTGTGTGCTTCTGACAGGATTTTTAAAAATCAGTGTTTTATTGTTTTAGTTTGGCATTATGAATCTATTGTGCAATTTGGAAGAAGTGAGAAGATGTCTTATAAGATTATTTATAAAAGTTATAAAATGAATGTAGTGAAGTGCAAACTTATCAAAAAGTTATAGCCAGTGCACTGCAATAATAACATAACAATAATCTTAAAACTACAGAGCTGCATCATAAAGTCCTGCCCTTGTCAAGAAGGCACAGTGGGGAGTCAACTCACAATTTCTGGCTTCAAAGTCAGATACCTAATGAATAATAACCATAACACAGGACCTGAAAAGAAATTGTGCAAATTCCAGAATAAAAAAAAAATCTAGCATCAAGAAAGACCAGCAAATGTAGTGAAACAAACAAAATCAACCAGTTCAAATGTTTTTGGCAAACAAAAACGTTTGAGCTGGTTTTAATGTTGGTGATAGCTAGGGTTACATAACTGAGAAAATAGTTTTCTTTAATTTAAAGCTGTATTTTTTTTTTTGCTATCATATGCCATTGATTTACAGTGACCTTTTATGTTAAGGAACTCCTAGAGGTCTATTAACAACCTTGCTTAGGTCTTGTAGACTCAAGGGAGTGGTTTTCTTTATTGAGTTGAACCTTTACTTTTCTGTCAGCAATTTTGTCTTTCCCAATGTGTCTTGTCTTCTCATGTTATGCCCAAATTTTATAACTTCAGTTTAGCTATTTTCATTTCTAGAGAGGATTAATTAAATATAGCATACACTTACAGTATTTGTTTTTAGGTCACTCAATGATATCTGTTACACTCTTTAGCAACATGACATCTCAGGCTAACAGAAGATAGAGTTCAGTTTTCCATACTCACATCCTCCTCCCTCTTCCACTGCTTAAATCATTTTTCTACTTCAGCATTGCATTTTTTCAAAATTCTTATCTTGTTTTTGTTCAGTCGCACAGTCAATTCCAACCCTTTGCAACCCCATGGACCATTGCCCTCCATGCACCCCTGTCCTCCACCATCCTCCTCAACCCGCCCAGCTCTGTGCCCATTGCATCTACAATACCATCTAGCCATCTCATTTTTGGCTGCCCCCTTCTTCTTTTGTCCTCCACCTTTCCCAGCATCAAGGCTTTTTCAAGTGAATCCTC
>CP126894.1:49672500-49830000 GCA_030440675.1 Furcifer pardalis | reverse complement strand
CACCCAGTGGTTTCATGTAGATATTGAATAGGAGAAGTGAAAGGACTGAGCCCTGAGCCACCCCATATTGCAGGGGCCTAGGGCTGGACCTCTCACCTTCCAGCCACACCGACTGGGTCCGACCCCTCAGAAATGAGGAAAACCAGGACAACACAGTACCCTGGATCCCCAGTCCTCAGAGCCTTCCCAGAAGGATACCGTGGTCGACGGTATTGAAAGCCGCTGAGAGGTCAAGAAGAGCAAGGACGGATGGATGACCCGCGTCCCGCTCTCTCCAGATATCACCCACAAGTGCGACCAATGCAGTTTCCGTACCATATCCGGGCCTGAATCCTGAATCAAGTGTCTCCAGGGACACGATGATCTTTTCTAATTCCTTCATTAATGTCCTTCTGAGTCTGAGTCTTCTTCTGATTTCTTGGTTACAGTTTCCATTTGGATTGATGATTGAACCAAGTAGCCAAATCTTTTACCATTTCAGTGTCTTCATTGTCAACATTAAAGTTGTGTATTTCTTCTGTAATCATGATTTTTTTCTTCTTAATGTTCAACTACAATCGTGCTTTGACACTTCTTTCATTTTAATTTAAAGTCATTACTGTTTTTACCAGTAAAATTCTGCCAAATTTTCCAGCAACATTTGGGGCTGCTTTATTCCCTAATTTTGTATTCTAATCACCTTTGTTATAAGCATGCCTTTTAAAATCAGTTCTTATTCTTAATCTCCTACCAAAATTCTGTGGATCCTGTTTCTACTTTTTGGTGAATGTTTCTTAGTACAAATACTATTATAATATACAGTAATATCTCACATAACGACTGCTTCGTATAACAAGAAAAAAAAATCACATAATGAAGTGTTCATTAGGCAACAGCAATTCCCCGCATAACAATTTTTTTCAGTTCTATGGGTTTTTTTGGTAACTGGGGTATATCCGGCCAATGGGAACCCCGGATAACGAACATTTTTTTCGTTATCTGGGGCATCTCCCATTTGCTTCACATAACGAAAAAACCTGCATAGTGAAGAGCTCCGTGGAATTGAGTTTTTTCGTTATGTGGGGTTCTACTGTACATCTCAAGCACCTAACATGTCTTTCTGTTATCCACTAATTCATCTTTGGGTATAATAAATATTTTGTTAGTTTATTATCAGCATGACTTTAACACTATTTTTCCATACAATTACTTTAGTAATTTTAAGGAGAATAGAAATAATAATAAAGGAATTTAAAACTCCTGCCAACATATGGAGTATAATAAGATAATGCTGAAGTGGGGGAAGATCAAAAACAAGGGCAGCTTTGTATAGTCTTAATTGCAAAAGAAATTCCAATCCCACAGGCAAGCAATGTTTTTTTAAGGATCAACTATAGTTCCACAACTATGTGCAACATTCTGAGTTCTCCAAATTGATTTATCAGACTATGTGGTATATAAAAAAGCAGGGTTTGGGGAAGAAGTGTAGGGGTAAAACAGTATGGTTAGCTATTTTAAGCTATAATGTTTTCTGTTCAGTACCAAGTGGTACTGAAGTACCAAATGGTATTGCAGTGGCTCAAGTGGCTAAGATGCTGACTGGGAGGCGGAAGGTCAGCAGTTTGATTCCCGAGTACTGCAGGACAGAATGAGCTCCCGTCATTGTCCCAGCTCCTGCCAATATAGCAGTTCAAAAGCAAGAAATTGCAAGTAGATAAATAGGGTGGGAAGGTAAACAGCATTTTGTGCGCTCTGGTGTCTAGTCATGCCTGCCACATGACCACGGAAACATCTGCAGAAGCAGACAGCACTGGCTCTTCGGCTTTGAAACAGAGATGAGCACTGAACCTTAGAGTTGGATACAACTGGCTTTCAAGCAAGGGAAACCTTTACCTTTACCAAGATGGAGGATATAGATTTGATGAGACACTAATAGATGTGCAAGTATTGAATCATGTCTCCCATTGTTTGATGGGAAAAAAACTAAGGCATCCCTAGGGAGATAGCAGTTCAAAATAGAGTTAAGAAGTTCACCATTTTGTCATTCATCTTGTAAGCCAATTTCAGAATTCTTCTCTTTCTTCAGTTGGCGAAGGATTCAGCAAACCAAGTGGTGATGCTAGAAGAGGAGAAAAAGAGGCTGTCAGAATTGCTCAGGGAATCTGAGGATGAAAGCACTGAACTTCAGGTTATTGAGGTATGAAGAAATTAATTTCTATTCAAACTCATTCACTGTTAAAATAGGTCAGGATGGACTTGGTGTGAATGATTGAATAATTATTTGGGCAACTTTGATTGTTTTGAAGTTTTGTAACCCTGGTGTGTTTGAAGGAAAATGTAGTGGATGGGTTGACTGTACAAGTCTAAGTACATTTTATTATGACGTTATCCTTTCATGTGTGCAAGATACAGTACGTTTCTTTGCGAATTGCTTAACAGGATGAATTGTGTGGATGCTACATAGCATTTGTGTAATCAGCAAAAACCCAGAAAGCTCTATCATAATGTGACCAGAGCAATCCTATTCACATTGTTGTTGCTCTGTGCTGCCAAATTGCCTCTGACTCATGAATGAGAGATCTATAAAATGATCTTTCCTCAACAGGAACAAGGCCAGAAGTTTAGATATCATTTTGAAATAATGATGGTGGTGCAAGTGGCAGTCGTGGCCAGGAGGGTTTTTCACAACTTTGTATTATACGCCAGTTATGCCTGCTCCTATATCCTTGCTCATGGTCACACATGCTCTGGTCACCTCCAGACTTGACTACTGCAATGCGCTCTACATGGGGCTGCCCTTGATGACCATTTGGAGGCTCCAACTGGTCCAGAATTCAGCTGCTCTAGTGGTGATGGGGTGTGGGTGGTATGCCCATGCCTCGCCACTGCTTCGGGAGCTGCACTGGTTGCCGGTGTACCTCTGGGTGCTTTTCAATGTGCTGGTAAATACCCTTAAAGCCCTACATGGTAGCGGACCAGGATACTTAAAAGACCGTGACACCCCAAGAACATCTGTCCATCCCACCAGAGCAGACCAGAGAGGCTCTCTAATTGTTTCACCTACTAGAGAATCACGTCTCAATAGCACCAGAAAGAGGGCCTTCTCAGTGTCTGCTCTGGCCCTGTGGAACCTCCTGCCAATTGAGTTGTGTCTCCAGACAGAGTTGCTGCCCTTTAGGAAAGGGCTAAAAACCTGGCTGGCAAAGCAGGTGTGGGGCACCGGTAACGTGGTGACCCCTGCCTGCTGGCTGATTTAGGAAGAACGCTTCCTCTCTCTTTTAATCTGGAGGGGTTGGGGTAATTTTTTGGTAGGCGTTTTAATGAGTTTTTTTAATAGGTTTTTAAGTTTTAAAATTGTGATTGGTTTTGTTCTCTGTGTGCTGCCCACAGTCTTTTGAGTTGGGCAGCAATATAAAGAAAGAAAGAAAGAAAGAAAGAAAGAAAACAACATTATTATCAAAAGTAATAGTGTTATGAAATGATGAAATTTAGCCTTTCAATTGATTTTAATAAATCTAGTTCAGGAACATCAGTTGGTCAATGGCTGTCAAGTGTGAATGAGGCATTCTAACTTTCCTTTTTTGCATGGATCTCATTCCTTGAAATTTAAATCTTGGGGCCAATATCAAAGTATACATTTTGCTTTTTCCTGCTTGATTTTGCATTATCTATAATGGCTTAGATGGAACTTCCTACACTAATAGTGGTGCTCTAACTAGCTGCTTTATAAAGATCAATAACTGCACTGAATTCTACAGTGTGGTACAGGTTTCCTTAATTATTACACTCAAATGTATGGCATGCTTTGCTTCAAGAAGGCACTGTACAACATTTTCACATTTATGAGCCAAAATTGATGCTTCTGTGTCAAATCATTGTTTACCCTGGAGTTTGGAAATATAGATGTTTGTTAATGTTTAAATAACTGTAAACTTTATTACTGTAATGGTTTTAACCCCCATTTCCCCAAAACTAGAATGCATCTAAAATTTTCTATATAATAGCAAGTATTTTTAACATGCTCTTATGTTTTCTGATTTAATCAATAGAGTATGTATTAGGAGCAGAAGTATAAGACAAATTGCCTTTCCAAAAGCAGATTAAAGCCAGTAGAGCCACATCAAAGTCTCAGAATTGTCAGCAGAAACATATAAATCATCTTAACATCAAAATATTTTGGGTTTGAAAATTTATGCAGTGAAACTCAGATTTTAGACATTTCTTCCAGTAAATAATCCTCTAAATTTCCCTTTTCTTTGAGTTATTTATAATCCATCCTGGCTTGCTATACTGAAGGATTTAATAAGTGCATATTTTAAAACCAGACTCTGCACTTATTTGCCACCAACATAATCTTTATTTCTTATAACTAACATATTACTATGCTTCTTTGTAATTTGTTCTGGCTTTTGTGGATACACGTTAACCAATTATTCCTCTCTGTAGAAAGAAGCAGCTACCAATTTGCTACCAGGCGAAGGATACACACCTGAACCAATGGAATATCACTACCTTACAGAAATCAATACTAAACTCAAAATAATACTCTCTAATGAAGATTTGTCTGCTATTCAGAGTTCCTGTTCTGAAAACCCCAAACAGATTTATCAGGTACAGTACTAAACTTGTGGTATGTCTTGTAATGTACATACATTATTTTGATTGATTTGGAATTACAGTGGAACCTCAGTTAACAAATGGCTCGGTTAACATAAAAATCACCTAATAAAAGGAAATCCATAGAAAATAGTGTCTTGGTTTATGGATTTTTTTTCCGGAATGCATTAATTCGTTTTTAATGCATTCCTATGGGAAGCTACATTCAATAAATTCTTCCGGGAAATTCGGTTAAAAGTAATTTTCACTGTAAGAAACGTCCCAGATAATGCATTAATTACATTAACTGAGGTTCCACTATATATTTTGCACAAGAGTGGGTGTTTCTTGTGAGGGTAGAGAATGCCTGGATGAAAGAAATATAGTTGAGGATTCACTAAAACATTGGAAGAAAATGTTCTATATTTTAAATATTGGTTTGTGCTGTGTTTTTGCTGCTGTATGCTCTATTCATGCTCTGTTGCAGATGCTGAGAGAAAATGCGGTTGATAGGAGGACAGTGGCTGAAATCCTGTTATACAGTTCTTTGTATGTAACGGGTACTTTATTGCAACTAGTGGCAAATTGCCACTGATTAGAGGCAATTTCAACATGCACAGAACTTGAATACAATGAAATCACCAAGGTAAAAGTAAAGGTTGCCCTTGCTTAAAGGCAGTCATATCCAACTCTAGAGTTCAGTGCTCATCTCTGCTTATAGCCAAAGAGCCAGCTCTGCCTGTGTCTGCAGGCGTTTCTATGGACATGTTTGGTAGGCACAACTAGACACTGGAGTGCACGGAATGCTGTTTACTTCCCACTGAAGTGGTATCTATTTATCTACAGTACTTGCATTTTTTTGCTTTCAAACTGCTAGGTTGGCAGGAGTTGGGACAGACGACAAGAATTCACTCCATCATGCAGCACTTGGGTCTTGAACTGCTGACCTGCTGACCTTCCAGTCATCAAGTTTAGCATCTTAACCACTTGACCCACCACAGTCACTAAAGGAAGCCGTTAATCAGCAGCGATTAAGCAGTGCTGTTGACATATTGTATTTATGGATGCAGAGTTGTACATCAAGATTGCAACCATTGTATTTATATCACAGATCATTCCATACTTCCATATTTGAAACAATTCCATAGTTTTAAAGTACTTTAAAGTAATGATTTTCAAAAATATAAGTAACATTTAGTTACTTTGGAGGAAGTGGATAGTAAAGAATTGCCTTTTTAAAACTGCAGCTGAAGCAGTTTTTAATGCCTTTTGGAACTTGGAACTATGACTAATCACTGTTTAAAATTTCATTCTCTGATTAAGCACATTAAGATCAATTGATTGCTAGTAAGGCTCGTAAGACAGTATAAATTGAACAAAATGAACAAAAGGTTAACAAAAACATCTTGGGTTCTTGACTTTCACACACTGTCATCTTTTGGCAGAAAAGCGGCAGAACAATAATCAAAGGAAGTTTCCTTGTATTATTCTAATGTCTTGGAATACGCCTGAAAGCAAGAGTCTAATTCTGTGCTCTCAAGAGCCAGAGGACCTCAGCGCTGTCACTGGTCCAGAACTGATTATTATCCTTCCTGGGCATAGAGCCAGTTCAGTTTTATGGGAAAATGCCTTATTTTGGGAGCAAAGAGGAGACATTCATTTAGAAGGCTAATTAGAAGAAACTGTCTCAGATCAAGCTTGGAAATGTCTGAAAAAGATGTGAAGATATTTGGAGCAATATACAGTTGGGGTGGTTGGAGCTGCAGTCACAGCTAGATGTATATACTGTGTAGAGTATGTGCAGGCTGTCTCCATCTTGATTAGATACTCCTTTTGTCTGTGTTGTATAGCAAGCTTCATATATCTTAATTTGTTCTAATAGTATTTTGTTGTAGATTTTGTACTTTAATAGATGAAGGCTTATGCGTAATAAGAGAAAATAGAACAAGTAGCACTAATAGGTCTAAATAAGAGTTTTTATAAATGTAAGAAGGAAATTAGACTACAAATCACACAGTCTCCAATGTCTATATACAAATGTGGGGAACGTGGGAAACAAACAAGAACTGGAAATCTTAGTTAATGAGGATATATACGACTTAATAGAAACAATTGGAACTTTATAAGATGTTTCCTGTGATTGGAATGCAGCAATTGAAGGATATAAATCAGGAGCTCCCAAACTTTTTGCACAGTGGGTCAGACCACACCCCCAGTAATCTGAGTAGGCCAGTCACATGTTTACTCTAGGAGTAAATGCTGCCATAAAACGCATCTGTGGCTGTTGTAAACACCTTTATGACAGCCATGGGTGCATTTATGGCTTCATTTACGGTAGGTTTAGGCACATTTACGCATGCATGGGTGCACTTCATGGCTGTTGTGAATGCATCCAATTCTGGGAGCAGTGAGGGTGGGGGCGGGCCACATGAAATGTTGCCGTGGGCCGGGTCCAGCCCATGGGTTGTAGTTGGGCCACCCCTCATATAAATTGTTCAAAAAAGAGAAAAAGAGAGAAAGGGAGGTGGAATCACACTGTTTAAAAAATATGTAATCCAGTACAGAAATACAGGAGGATGAACTTAGTTGTACCAATAAAAAAATAAGCACACACACACACACACACACCTCAACCCATGCATCTGCCCCCCCCCCCAACCCAAACACAAACCTGTCACTTATCTGTTAGTATAAGTGCCTGGGCAGAACCATGTTGCAAGATGGATATGGTCATCGTACCAGTTCAATAGGATAATATGCTTTAATGTAAATGTAAAACAGCTGTACCTCCTTAAGGGTTCTCCAATTGGAACAGTAATTGGAACAGCACAGGTGTACCTTATTGATGAGGTAACTCCAAGACTTTGCTTAAAAACTCCAAGCCAGGCCTTTTTAGGAACTGTGGTAGTACGTCAATATAGGTAAGGGTATTAAATACACATTAAAATACACACAGACAAACCACATCCAAAGGTGAGTCACTTACCCTGGGGAGCAGGCTATAGGGAGCTTCAGGCTAGCAGCTTCCCTTCCTCCTCCCTGCTTGGGAGGACAGCAAGGAGGCCGTGCATACGCACCAAGCACTGTAGGTGTGCATGCACACCAAGTGCTTGGCACACATGTGCACTGGGGGAACCAGTGAAAAGGTAAGCCCCGAAGGTGGTTCCCCCCAAAAGCTGCTATCGGTTCTCCGGGACACTGGGAAAAGTTACTACCGGTTCTGGCGAACTGGTGCGAACCTTTTGTATCCCATCACTGCTTATATGTTGAGAAAGTAATCCTGTTTTGGTACAGGAGAATTGAGTTTGCTGATACTGTATAATAATAATTGTGTGCTTTCAAGTCAATTCTGACTTATAGCGATCCTTTTCAAGGTTTTATAGGTACACAGTACTTAGATGTGTTTACCTCTTCCTTGGGGCATCCTGGGACTGTGCAGCTTTCCCAAGACAGCATAGGCTGGCTCTTGGGAGCTACAGTGGGAAATTGAACTTCCTGCAGCTGGATACCTAACTTACTGAGTTATCCAGTCAGCTATTAGAATTGCTATTATTATTAATGTTTATTTTTGCTTTTATTTTGTTTGGATTACTTTATTTGATATCATTTTATGGGTTGTCTGTTTCACTGTTGTAAGCCGCCCAGAGTGGTGTTTGTGTTAATGTCTGGCCAGACATTCTGCTATGGTAATGGAGTAGACCGTACAGTCAGCGACTCAACGCCGAGTGTTGGACGGAAGTAAATAACCTGACTCCCTAAAGGGGCAGATGATCCCTTTTAGGGAGTCAGGTTATTTACCTCTGCCCCACACTCGGTGTTGATCCCCTTTAGGTGGGATAATGATCCCCTCAGTGGAGGAAATGCCACTGGAAACCATCATATTGGGCCCAACGGCAAAATGAGCAGAGGAGGAACTCTGATTCCCAACGGTCTTGGAGGTGGAAGCAGCCATGCCAGATGGACTGGCTGTGAAGGTGCCCCTTATCCATATCCTCAAGCCTGTGGCAGTCCAGTTAAATCCTGCATGTCTCATTTCAAATGTGCCATAGGAGATGGCTCCATGAGCATAGTGTGTGGGTCAGTTCATGGCAAACTGGGATCCATCTTACACAACTTCATGCCAATGCCATTTTTCCTGCTTCAGGAAAAAATGCCTTCTCAGATATGAGTTGCAGCTGATGACGATAAAATAAAATTTAAAAAACATAAACATTTTAAATGTTCATTGATCAAAGTATTTTTGCTTTCATGTCTTATAACCCAAATAGCAAGTTTTTATACAGTTTATAATCTCAGTGAGATTTGTAATTATCTATCCAACAGTATCAGCTCATGCTATCTTGCACTGAGCTGATCTAATACTGAGTTAGAACACACATAAAGTATATAAGTTTCTTTTCTGGTTTGCATTGCTTCTGCCAGAACAAATTCATAATGGCCAATTCCCCCCCAAGGTGAACACTGTGAAATACTTGTCATTTTTATACCATCTGTTTTTATTTACAGTTAGCCAGAATAAATTTCAGTTATTCATTTTCATCTTATGTGCTCCAGATAGTCAAACTTCTCTGCCAAGGACTATGTCTTGTGATAATTTCAGAACAGTTTCCCAGATAATATTTTGCCGTGCAGTTGTCAACATAATTGAGATTTGTTTTCTACCACTTGTTACTGTTCTTAAAGAATATAGAAATTCTAGATTTTATGTGTCCTTAATGCTTAACAAGTGGCTTTAATATGTTTATTTAAAAGGAGTTCGACTGTTGTGCTCATAATGTACCTGTATGAAGGCTGTCTTTTCCATCCCAAATAATGCATGCCTAAAAAACTTTCCCATTGTCTCAGAGAGATTAATAGTGCATTTTATAAATATGTTACATGCAGGGCCATAGCCAGGATTCCAGATTTTGGGGTGGGGGTGGGGGTGAGGTAGATGGCAAAAATTTTCAGGAGGGGCAACAATGTCACATTCACATATATAACATTGGGACCACGGGGGCTGGGGGTGGGCCGCTGTTAGCTCATGAGGATTTTTACCCCCCCCCTCCCCAGTTATGGCCCAGGTTACATGAGTGCATGGCCAGCTGAATCCAGTGAAATTTCTGACAAATAAGCATAGGATCATGCTGCAACTGATGTGAATTCAAACATAATTTCCTTATTTGTATATTCCTGAGGTTAGCATTGAAGAATCTGGCGTAGCTATACAGTTGCCTATTATATATGCTGAATTTTGGACTTCATCTGGACTCTTCATTCCTTATTACAGACTATTCTTGGAGCTCCTCCATTCCTTACAAATAGAATTTGATGAAAATGACTGCTGCTTGCATACGGGGAGGTGTAGCAGCTGTATTCCACAATAATACAACTCATAGTTGTCTTTACATCTGTTTGTTTTTAGCACGGAAGACAGATTTGTCAATTAAGCAAGTATTGAGCCAAAGGAATGTAGCTTTTGGAAATTTGGGAGGAACACTAGTCACGCTGGCATACCTCTTGACTGAGACTTAAATACGGTTGTACCTCGCTTAAAGAGCATAATGCGTTCAACGGGATTTAAGTGAGTTTGCTCTTTAAGCGAAACACCATTGTAAGTGACGAATTGTGACTTCTGGTGGGGGGATTGCAAACCCCAATTTATTTGTTAAGAGAGTTTTTGGTTGGTTTTATTTGTTAAGCGAAGCGAACGTTCAGAGAAAATTCTGCTCTCTAAATGAGTTACTCTTTAAGCGAGGTGCTCTTTATGCGAGGTTTGACTGTACTGTAAAGCAAAAACATTGCCCATTTACCAGCACTTTTTATTCTGTTCTTCCTTAAAACTAGTTACATTTAATTCCAGTGGCTGCTTTGGCTGAAATTGCACTATATTTGGAGTAGTAAATATGCTTTATTATATCATGAATATGTGGTTTTAGTTATAATTTGGATGATTTTATTTTGGCAGATTTTAAAAAGACATTCATTTTCTTATGTGTAGCTGCATGGAATCTTTGAGCACTCATGTTTGCCAAATATTAACTCAGTTGCTTTAGGCTCAGGATATAAATTATGTCATAACAGCAAGCTAAAAGAGTGGAAAGTAAGAAGCTGGATTTTCCTGAAACTTTCATTCCTGCGATGAATAATACAATTCTTTGTTTCTTGTTCCCTTTTATGATAATAAGACAAAATTAATTTTTTTATCTCATGTTTTAAAAATGCCAGTTTAAAACAGTGGGTGTTTTCTACAATGATACCTCACTTAAAGAGCATAATGTGTTCCATGGGATTGCTCTTTAAGCGAGTTTGCTCTTTAAGTGAAACCCCATCGTAAGTGACCAATTGTGACTTCTGGTGAGGGAGATTATGAATCCCGATTTAGTTGTTAAGTGAGTTTTTGGTTGGTTTTAGTTGTTAAGCAAGGTGACCATTCAGATAAAATTCTGCTCTTTAAGTGAGTAACTCTCTAAGCGAGGCACTCTTTATGCGATATTTTACTGTACTGTTAAAAACTGAAAGATTTAATTTATCCATACAGTAATACCCCGTATAACGCGAGTACTGAATAGCGTGAAAACCGCATAACGTTACAAGATTTTCGGAAAAATCTTGTATCGAATAACGTGATTTTTAACGTTATCCGATACAGTGGTTCTTAGCAGCAGGGTGGCTGGAAAGCTGAACGGGGTTCTCCGTTCAGCTTCCCAGCCACCCTGCAGCTACGGAGGCAGGGGTGGGGAGGCTGGAAAGCTGAAGGGGGGCTCCCCCATCGGCTTACCCAGCCACCCCACAGCTGCGGAGGCATGGGCGGGTGGCTAGGGAAGCCGACAGGGAGTCCCCGTCAGCTTCCCCAGCCACCCTGCAGCTGTAGATCGGGTCCTCTGATCTCTCTGGAGGTGTTTCTGGGCTTCCCCGACGTCCTGAGCCGGTGCAGCAAGCCAGAATGTCAGAGTTCGAATCCCAACATTCTGGCTTGCTGCACTGGCTCAGGACGTCGGGGAAGCCCAGAAACACCTTGGATCGGGTCCCCACAGCTCCCTGGACCCAGCAGGGGGGTCAGAAACCCCAAAATTGGTAAAAAAAAAGTCCGGTTTTTTTTTTTACCAATTTTGGGGTCTCTGACCCCCCACCCCCCCGCCGGGTCCAGGGAGGGGGGCAGACATGATCCAAGCTTTTTCTGGGCTTCCCCGATGTCCTGAGCCAGTGTAGCAAGCCAGAATGTCAGAGTTCGAATCCCGACATTCTGGGTTGCTGCACTGGCTCAGGACGTCGGGGAAGCCCAGAAACACCTTGGATCGGGTCCCCACACCTCCCTGGACCCGGCGGGGGGGTCAGAAACCCCAAAATTGGTAAAAAAAAAAATCCGTTTTTTTACCAATTTTGGGGTTTCTGACCCCCCCGCCGGGTCCAGGGAGGTGTGGGGACCCGATCCAAGGTGTTTCTGGGCTTCCCCGACGTCCTGAGCCAGTGCAGCAACCCAGAATGTCGGGATTCGAATCCCGACATTCTGGCTTCCTGCAGCATAAAAGAGGGTGGGGGAAGTTCAGAATTAGCGCACATCAGCTCTAGGGAGGTCGGGAGACCCGATGCGCGCTAATTTTGAACTTCCCCCACCCTCTTTTATGCTGCAGCAGCAAGCCAGAATGTCGGGATTCGAATCCTGACATTCTGGGTTGCTGCACTGGCTCAGGACGTCGGGGAAGCCCAGAAACACCTTGGATCAGGTCCCCACACCTCCCTGGACCCGGGGGGGGGGGGGTCAGAGCCCCCAAAATTGGTAAAAAAAACGTCCGTTTTTTCTACCAATTTTGGGGTTTCTGACCCCCCCGCTGGGTCCAGGGAGGTGTGGGGACCCGATCCAAGGTGTTTCTGGGCTTCCCCGACGTCCTGAGCCAGTGCAGCAACCCAGAATGTCAGGATTCGAATCCCGACATTCTGGCTTGCTGCTGCAGCATAAAAGAGGGTGGGGGAAGTTCAAAATTAGCGCGCATCGGGTCTCCCGACCTCCCTAGAGCTGATGTGCGCTAATTCTGAACTTCCCCCACCCTCTTTTATGCTGCAGGAAGCCAGAATGTCGGGATTCGAATCCCGACATTCTGGGTTGCTGCACTGGCTCAGGACGTCGGGGAAGCCCAGAAACACCTTGGATCGGGTCCCCACACCTCCCTGGACCCGGCGGGGGGGTCAGAGCCCCCAAAATTGGTAAAAAAACGTCCGTTTTTTCTACCAATTTTGGGGTTTCTGACCCCCCCGCTGGGTCCAGGGAGGTGTGGGGACCCGATCCAAGGTGTTTCTGGGCTTCCCCGACGTCCTGAGCCAGTGCAGGAAGCCAGAACATCGGGATTCGAACTCTGACATTCTGGCTTGCTGCACTGGCTCAGGACGTCGGGGAAGCCCAGAAACACCTTGGATCAGGTCTGCCCACCTCCCTGGACCCGGCGGGGGGGTCAGAAACCCCAAAATTGGTAAAAAAAAAAATGGACTTTTTTTTTACCAATTTTGGGGTCTCTGACCCCCCCGCCGGGTCCAGGGAGGTGGGGAAACCCGCTCCAAGCTGTTTCCAAAGTTCTCCCACCTCCCTGGAGGCAGCAGCAAGCCAAAATGTCAGGATTCAAATCCCGATGTTCTCGCTTCCTGCAGCCTCCAGGGAAACAGGGCTTTTTTAAACATTGTGTGTTCAATGTATCGCACAACGTTAAAAACCGAATAACGACGGGACTTGTGGAACCAAGTCATAACGTTATTCGGGGTACTAGTGTACTTGGATAAATGAAACATTGCAGATTTGTGGAATCAACAACAACATCAGGAGATATTTGACAATAATGATAAAACAGTATAATGTTTATGGCAAATAAACATCGTTATGGCAAATGGTGCCGAGTTAGGAAACATCAAGATCAAGCAAAGTATATTTCAAGGCAATTCATTTATCGCCTTGGCTATATTGGCAATATTGCTTAACAATACAGGCTATGGATATCAAGCATTGAAGCAAGGAAGGATTGTGCACCTGTTGTATAAGGACAATCTTAAACTGTATGGAAAATCAACGTAGGAAATTAAGTCACTTGTGTGCACAATCCAAATATTCAGCAATGAAATTTGTGTTGATTTTGGAATAGAAAAGTGTGCAACTTTATCAGTAAGAAAAGGAACATTTGATGAGTTAGAAGCAATACAGCTGACAGAGGGAAGAACCATACAGAAGCTTGGATGAAAAAAACACAAGTACAGTAATACCTCAGATAATGATTGTATCAGATAACGCTACAATCGGATAATGATGCAAGTTTTTTTTGGAAAAGACTTGCATCGGATAACGATCTCTTAGCATTATCTGAGGCAATGGTAGGGGTGTGTGTGGATTGGGTAGAACATCTACCCAATCCTCCACCACCCCAGCGATGGATAGCTACAGGGTGGTGAATTGGTTTGAATCCAGCACCCCCGTAGCAATTAAACTAGGGTTGGGGAGAAGCGCGCGCCTGCCTGCTTTTCCCTGACCCTAGTTCAATTGCTATGGGGGTGCTGGATTTGAACCAATCCACCACCCCCGTAGTGATCCATCGCTATGGGGGGTGGGGGTGGATTGGGTCTAATCCACCTCCCCTGTAGCGATGAAACTAGGGTTGGGAAAAAGCGGGCGCCTGCCTGCTTTTCCCCGACCTTATTTCAATCGCTACAGGGGGGAGTGGATTGGGTCCAATCCACACACACCCGTAATGATCCATCGCTATGGGGGTGGTGGATTGGGTCTAATCCACCTCTCCCATAGCGATAAAACTAGGGTCAGGAAAAAGCGGGCGCCTGCCTGCTTTTCCCTGACCCTAGTTTCATCGCTATGGGGGAGGTGGATTAGACCCAATCCAGCACCCCCGTAGCGATCCATCGCTGGGAGGGGTGGATTGGGTCCAATCCACCTCCCCTGTAGCAATCCATTGCTGGGGTGTGTGTGGACTGGGTCTAATCCACCTCCCCTGTAGCGATGAAACTAGGGTCAGGGAAAAGTAGGCGCCTGCCTGCTTTTCCCCGACTCTAGTTCGATTGCTAGGGGTGTGTGGATTGAGTCCAATCCACCTCCCCTGTAGCAGTCCAAGTCAGTGCCTGCATGCGCTGACTCCAAGGGTGCTGGGCGCACGAAACTTGAGCGTCTGGCACCCTTGAAGTTAGTGCCTGCATGCGCTTACTCTAAGGGATCCAGATGCCTGAGTTTAGAGTGTCCAGCACCCTTGGAGTAAACACCTGCATGCGCTGACTCCAAGGTTACTGGGCACACGAAACTCGGGGGTCTGGCACCCTTGGAGTAAGTGCCTGCATGCGCTTACTCCAAGGCATCCAGATGCCTGAGTTTCCAGTGCCCAGCACCCTTGGAGTAAGTGCCTGCATGCGTTGACTCAAAGGGTGCTGAGTGCACGAATCTTGGGCATCTGGCAGCCTTGGAGTTAGCGCCTGCATGCGCTTACTCCAAGGGATCCAGACTCCTGAGTTTCGAGCGTCCAGCAGCCTTGGAATTAGCACCTGCATGCTTTGACTCCAAGGGTGCTGGGCGCACCAAACTCGGGCATCTGACACCCTTGGAGTTAGCGCCTGTATGTGCTTACTCCAAGGGATTCAGACGCCCGAGTTTCGAGCGTCCAGCACCCTTGGAGTAAGCGCCTGCGTGCACTGACTCTAAGGGTCCTGGGTGCATGAAACTTGGGCATCTGGCACCCTTGGAGTTAGCGCCTGCATGTGCTTACTCCAAGGGATCCAGACGCCCGAGTTTAGAGCATCCAGCACCCTTGGAGTCAACGCACGCAGGCGCTTACTCCAAGGGTGCCAGATGCTCGAAACTCGCCTTTTTTCTCCGATCCTCCCGCACTCTTAGCGCGCCTTTTCATGGGTGAGTGAGCGCCTTTACCCTGACCCTCCTGCACTCTTAGTCATCGCTATGGTTGGGGGTTGGATTGGGCTACCCAATCCAACCCCCAACAGCAGAGATGACTTCAGTGACAAACCGCGTGGTTTGTCCCTGAAGTCATGGCTTTTTTATAGCGTTGTTCGATGCATGCATTACACTGTGTCAGATCCAGGAGCAGTGGCCAAAGAAATTGATCAAGGGACCATATGCACCGCATAGGCAGCATGTGTCCTCTTGTTTTAAATCTATCATATACAAGTGGAACCTCATACAACAATCCCCCCCGTATAGCAATGAAATTGCATAATAATTAGGTTTTTGGGGGAAATTGTGTCCTGCATAAAAATTTTCCCTATGAGAAAAATTGCACAGTAGTTTTTCAATGGGGAAAAACCACTTAGCGAAAAAAAATCATTGTATGATGCATCTCATAGGGGAAATCACTATGCATCATATAGCAATCATATAACAATTGTTTCGTACAACAATGTTGTATGAGGTACCACTGTGGTTAGTTGCCCATCTAGCTTAAGAGAGGCCAAGGGAGCTCAAGTAGTGATTTATAAGATTGTTATCTCTTTCAGTAAGGAATAAAGTACTCTTAAGATACACTTATCACATAAGCTAGTACCATATGAGCATATGGACCAGATTTTTTTTTCTTAAAATGGAATTTCCCCAAAGGTCAACTTTACCTTTTAAATATGAAAGTTGTTTTCTTTTCCAGTAATATGTAGCACATAGAGCCTCCTCAAAGTTTGTGGTATTATTGAACCACAATCCATACCCTGGTAACTTCAACCTTGTGTTGCTGGCTAATCTTTCTCACACTAGGTCAGGCAAAAGGAACTGCAGAATAAAATCACCAAAAGATCCCTTCACTTTGGCAGTTTCACGTCTGGCCTAGACATGGGAGAATAATAATAATTTGAATAGAGCTTTTTTCCGAAGCATATTGCTTTGTAGAGCAGTCACTACTACAATTTTCTGTTGATGGTATTCATTAATCTGTTTGATTCAGACTAATCTGTAGGAGTCTTTTGGTGTACAAGGGGCCTAGCAAAGGGGAATTGGTCTGGATGGTCTTCCTTCTTTTTCTACAATTCAGCGGTTCCATTATTTTTTCCTTTTGTTAGGAGTCATTGGCTTATGCAAATAGAAAGCTGGAAACAATTCCAGGTGAAAAGGTCTTAAAGGACACAAAAGAGGAACGTGATAAGCAAAACCGGCTTAGAGAGATTGATCATCAGTTGAAAAACCTAGAAGAAATGGTAAGTCTCCCAAAGTGTTTTATTTGAGCCTGTAATGAACAAGAAATTCCTGCATGTTCAGGGATTGAATGGGTTTATTTTTGAGGCAGGGGATCTATAGGTCAGTAATATTTTACATTATCTAAAAGACACATTTCATGTGATTCTGAATTATGACAGTCCTATGAATATAGAATATACTTCTAAGGCACTTTTATTTGTGGGGTTCCACACCATGCAGCATTTTTTATTACAGAAAAATGCAGTTTAATTGTTTTATCCCACTACATAGTCTATTAAAACACAACCTTTAAATCATTCTCTGTTTTTCAAATTAATGGAGTGAGTTTCAGTGCCTGTGTAGTCAAAATGATATCAACCCACAAACAAGTGGGAAGCAATAACAGACTTAAATGTTTCCATTTTATTTGTTATATTTTATCCTGATTTTCTAATAAAAGAATTAACAAGTCAGATTATAAAGCTATTCAAATTATTATAATAATCTTAGAAACATTTTAAAAGACTGGATTAGAAATATATTTTTACATCATGAAAACAGTGGAAATGGCTTGCAGGCTCCTGGGAGACTTTGGTGTAATGTGGTGGCTCAAATGGTTAAGACACTAAACTTGATGACTGGAAGGCTGGCAGGTCAGTAGTTTGATACCCGAGTACTGCATGATAGAATGAGCTCCTGTCTCTGTCCCAGCTCCTGCCAACCTAGCAGTTCAAAACCAAGAAATTGCAGGTAGATAAATAGGTACTACTTCAGTGGGAAGGTAAACAGCATTCCATGCACTCCAGTGTCTAGGCATGCCTGCCACATGTTCATGCAGATGCAGACAGCATAAACTCTGGCTGTAAACAGAGATAAGTACTGAACCCTAGAGTCAGATATGACTGGCTTTCGAGCAAGGGTGACCTTTATCTAATGAAAAAAATTGGGGCCCATAAAGAAATACAAAGGCCCCTGAAAGCCCTTGAAAGAGGAAAGCAGATAATATATAAGTAGTTGGGCTTCACTATCCTGTTCTGACACATGGAGTTGGAGGTTGGAGAGCTCCTCCCCACTGTTGTTCAAATGCTCCCTTTCATTTTCTCTACCTTTGGAAACAATGGGGTGGAAAATGAAGGGCAATTGCTGCAAAGATATGCCTGCTGGAACTAGATAATGATTAATATTGATAATTTAAAGGTCTTCCCCTGGAGTTTCTTCTTCCTCTATCCTCAGGTTTGAAGGGGAGGAGAGGAGAAACAGTAGCTTGATTACTGTAATGCGCTCTACATGGGGCTGCCCTTGGTGACCATTCAGAGGCTGCAACTGGTTCAGAATGCGGCTGCCCGGGTCGTGATGGGGTGCGGGCTTTATGCTCGTGCCTCCCCATTGCTTCAGGAGCTGCACTGGCTGCCAGTGTGCCTCCGGGTGCAATTCAAGGTGCTGGTTATTACCTTTAAAGCCCTATATGGTAGTGGGCCAGGATACCTAAGAAACCTCATCGTCCCAAGGACATCTGCCCGTCTCACTAGAGCGGACCGGAGAGGCTCTCTGGTTGTACCATCAGCTAGAGAGGCACATCTCTCTAGCACTCGAAGGAGGGCCTTCTCTGTGTCTGCTCCGGCCCTGTGGAACCTCTTGCCAACTGAGCTGTGCCTCCAGGCAGAGCTGCTGCCCTTCCGGAAGGGTGTAAAAACCTGGCTGGCAGGGCAGGGCAGGTCTGGGGTACTGGAGGCACAACGACCTCAGCCTGCTGGCTGGTTTGACCTCCTCCCCTGCTCCCTTAAGTTCTTAAGTTTTAAATCATATAACGTTTTAGTCGTAGTTTTAATTGGTTTTAACTGTGGGTTTTTGAGAACTTTTAGAATTTTAGCCTTTTTATGTGTTTTAGGATGTGTTAAACTCACTTTTGGCGAGGAGGGCGGTATGGAAATTTAAATAAATAAATAAATATTCCCTTTTTAAAAATCTGTTTGGAAAGCACATATGCCTATGATAGACTTTAGCCAAAGGCCTTGGGGTCCACATTCACCTCCCACATTCTGTGCAACCTATACACAACCACCAGCACACCCTGTACCCGTGATGGCAAACCTTGGCACTCCAGATGTTCTTGGACTTCAATTCCCAGAAGCCCAAGCACCCTGTGAATCCACATGAATGGGTTTACTGTGATTCATCCGGCCCACACTACCGTACGGGCACATTTTACTTCTGCTTCCAGGAATGACAAGGACAGCATGGGCCAGATGAATCACAGTTAATCCATTTGTGTGGATTCACAGGGTGTTTGGGCTTCTGGGAATTGAAGTCCAAGAACATCGGGAGTGCCAAGGTTCACCATCACAGCCCTATACCCAACCACCTCTAGCCCATTTAATGACTGGTCACTGCCAATTGTGAAAAAGGAAAAAAGCCCTTGTAGATATAAATCAGTTTATGCATTGGTGGGTGTGGGTATGGCCTAATGTGGCTGCACAGCAGTTACGCTATGATTTCTATCATTAAAGGGCCCCCCCTTTTCCCTTAAAACTATTAAATGGAGGAATCACTGAATATAGCAAACTAATTAGGTGAAGGAATAGTTTAAACTTGATTTCTCTGGCCATTTTATAGTTTAATTTAATAACAATGCACCATTAATAATTTAATTTCAATCAGACACATTTTAAAGCAACAAAAATCAGACTAATAACTCAAATTTGCAACTGAAGCTTATTAATGTACAATAGAACCCCGGACAACGTGATGACATGGTTCCACGAGTCATGACGTTGTCCGGTTTTTCACGTTGTTCGATACATTGATCGAACAATGCTAAAAAAAAGCCCTGATGTCAGGGACAAACCAAGCCGAGGCAAGGCTCGGCATTCCCCCCTCCCTGGGTAGGCACGCGATCGCGTGTCATTCGGGGTTAGGGCAAGGTACAGGAAAGACCCCCGTCTCCTGCCCTAACCCCGAACGACACGCGCACATGCTCGAAGTTGCGAAAGTGTAAGGATCTTTACCCTTTTGCAACTTCGGGCGGCTTGGAAGCTTGCGCGGCACGGCGGCGGTCAGGCGAGGATGCGGGGAACCTTCCCGCAGCCTCGCCTGACCGCCGCCGCACCGCGCGTGCACGCCCGCGGTTCTGAAGGGATACCCTTTTGCAACCTCGGGCGGCTTGGAGGCTTGCGCAGCGGCGGTCAGGCGAGGATGCGAGGGACCTTCCCACACCCTTGCCTGACCGCCGCCACGCCGCGCATGCATGCCTGCGATTCCGAAGGGGTCCCCTTTCGCACCCTCGGGCGGCTTGGAGGCTTGCGCGGCACTGGTCAGGCGAGGATGCGAGGGACCTTCCCGCATCCTCGCCTGACCGCATCCACACCCGTGGTTCCGAAGGGGTACCCTTTCGCAGGAAGGTCCCTCGCATCCTTGCCTGACTACTGCCGCTCCGCGCAAGCCTCCAAGCCGCCCGAGGTTGCAAAAGGGTACCCCTTCGGAACCGCGGGCGTGCACATGCGGCGGTCAGGCGAGAATGCGAGGGACCTTCCCCCATCCTCGCCTGACCGCCGCCGCGCCACGCAAGCCTCCAAGCCGCCCGAGGTTGCAAAAGGGTACCCCTTCGGAACCGCGGGCGTGCACACGCGACGCGGCGGCGGTCAGGCGAGGATGCGGGAAGGTCCCTCGCATCCTTGCCTGACCGCTGCCGCGCAAGCCTCCAAGCCACCCGAAGTTGCGAAAGGGTAAATATCCTTACACTTTCGCAACTTCGAGCGTGTGCGGCGTTTCGTTCGGGGTTAGGGCAGGAGACGGGGGTCTTTCCCATCTCCTGCCCCCTAACCCCGAACGACACGCCCATGCACGCTCGAAGTTGCGAAAGTATAAGGATATTTACCCTTTCACAACTCGAAGTTTCGAAAGGCTAAGGATCCCCGTACCCTTTCCAAACATCGTGGGGGCGGGCGCTGGGGGGTTGGATTGGGTAGATGTTCTACCCAATCCAACTGCCCCCCCCATGCATACACTTGTTCCGAATAACGTGAAAATCGCGTTATTCGATACAAGATTTTCCCGAAAATCTTGTCGCGTTATGCGGTTTTCACGCTATTGGGTACTCGCGTTATCCAGGGTATTACTGTACTAACAAATCTATCTGGTCTTGCTCTGATTAGAAACTCATTAGACCCACTCTCCATCCCAGGATTTTACTTCTGTTTATTCTATACTCTCATTTTTATGCTGGTCTTTTTTAATCTTTGCAGCTCATTACTTACTCCTTCTAGTATTTTGCCTAGTACTGTAATTGTATTCACTTGCACTCACATAGAATAGATCTCTATTTTTAGATATTTGGTGATGATTTTGTGTTACATCCATCCAATTTTACAGCTAAAATAATAATGTTTCAATTCTAATAATAATATCAATGTGTATCATATCTTATCACCCAAGCCAATTTTCTGACATTTGGATTACAATACACATTTTTCAGAGTAGACAGAAGACTAGTGGACAGCAGAGGAAAGCATTTAGTCATAGCCAGAGGAAAAGGATATGATGTTTACAGTTTATCTAAAAGGCTTTACAGAAGAGTCCAACAAGTGCCTATGATCAGCTCTTACTACTGTACAAACTAATATTTATTGGCAAAGTTGGGTTCTTGTGGAACATATCCAGTTCATTGGGAAATCAGCTGTTGTTGTGCAAGTATTCATGTTTCCATTTCTTTCAGTTTTGGATTGCTGGACAAACTTAGAAAAAGTTTTATATGCTTTATTTAAATCAGTGGTTCCCAACATGGGGTCCATGCCCCACAGGGGGACTTCAATTTCCAGAAGCCTAAGTCAGTACACTGGCTGATCAGTGATTTGGGAAATTAACTTAGGCTTCTGGGAATTGAAGTCCAAAAACCAAAGGTTGGGAAATACTGATTTTTGTGTGTGTGTGTGTGTGTGTGTGTGTGTGTGTGTGTGTGTGTGTGTGTGCGCGCGCGCGCGCGCCTCTCTCTCTCTCGACTACTGACAGGTCTTCTTCATCTTCTTTCATGTCCTGCTCAAACCCTGGACTGCCAAAATGAAGCCACTTTCTTCGCCTGAATGCAAGTCCTCATTGGTGCATGTCCAAAGTGGTGCACTTATATAAAAACAATAGAATCACTTAAATACAAAGTGAACAGTAGAATTTCTTAAAAGGTAAAACCAGCATATTTTTAGCTATATGTCACCAGGTAATGGGGCAACATAATCCCCATCCAAAGCAGAGACTAAGTTTTAGGAGGTTGAAAAAATAAATCTTCACTTTAAAAACTTTCCAGCATGTTTTGGTCAATTGACTATGTGGCTTTCGTCAGACTTTCTTTATTAATTTATTGATGTCAAGGATCCTCTTGTGTAGCTACACAAATAATATAATTGGGGGAGGGGGACAAATTACCTCAAGTTATGAAATCACTGTGGTTGTTTTCAGTTGCTCACTGAGTCATATAGTATTGTACAGTAATACCTCGGATAACGCTAAGACTTGGTTCCACAAGTCTTGGTGTTATCCGATTTTTAGTGTTATCCGATGCATGTTAAAATCCTGTGGGATACATCGGATAACGTTAAAGCTCCATAGAGATACATTGTAACCGCACAGGCTTTAGCGGTTGTTATCCAATCCATTCCATAGGACCTTAACATTATTCTATCCAATTCTCCTCCCCAGATTACTTAACGTTATGGGATTTTAGCGTTATCTGAGGTAAACGTTATCCAAGGTATTACTGTACTTGATATGCAACTGATAATGTCTGTGGTAATTTCCTAATTTGAAGCAATTTGTCTCAAAAACTTAGACTGTTTGTGTTATGTCAGTGTAATGAGATAAGAAGATTTGGACCAGAGTTTGTGAAGATCTGCTTCAACACTCAACTGAACAGCTCAGCCTTCCTTCTGACTGCATTCAAACCTTGGTTTTTGGTTTTCTTTTGGTCTTTCTCTATAGGTATTGGGAGTCAACATTAGCTATTAAGACCTTAAAAATATGTTTTCTAGAGATGTCAGAAATGTGTCACTAAAAGGAGCACAGATGATGAGTAGGAAACTATAGTTTGATTCTGTGCTTTTTCTAGTACTCCAGTTTTTATTTAGTTTTCTTCTGATTATTTGCCTTTAAATATTTGCAGCAAGCGATACATACTTTTGTGGACATATTAAATTGGATCCTTATCCGATGCCAGCTTTTTCTCCATATAAATTATTTTATTTAGAACAATGCCTTTAAAGGGTATACATGTGGGAGTTGTGTCAGAACTCAAAATTCATTTGATTTTGTGGTCCTAATCGTCGAGCTCCTTAAGAAGAACCAATATTAATATGTAGCCATCATTTGTAAAAACTATGTAACTTCTCTCAAATGATTGTCTGTTGAGAGTTCTACTTATATAAACTATGAAAGCTTAAGTGTTAATATAATAATAAGTATTATAGTATGTCACTGAAATATGCAGAGCCAGGAAAAAACATTGGTCTTCACTCATATTTTATGCATAAGTGATTGCCTTAGTCAATATAATGAGACTGAGAGAAAAGCTTATGTCTATTTTATAGTTTCAGTTTAACCAGCCAGCTGCCATGCAAGCTACTAAACAAAATAAATCTAGACTATGTCATTTTTCCTGCCATTGATCTCTGCCCTTGATCTCTGCCCTCTTTTCTCCCCTTGGTCACTGACCCTTACTATTTATGGGAGTACAAGCCCGGGCAGCATCAACAATTTGGTGACTGGACTGTGGAATGTGCTGGGCTACTGATTCATTAAAATACAATGAATGTTAATAGGTCAGTTCTGAGGAGGTCTGATTAGCTCAGAACTGGTTCTTGGAATCCGCTGCAGCATATAACCCCACTGCATACCAGACATTTTTCCTTACTTGAGAAGATGCCCACAAGACCTTAGAGGGGTAGCAAATATTCTTATTTAATTAAATGGTAAACAAATAAGCCACCTGGATCATTATATAACCCATTGCTATGTTTGCATTTCATTGTACTGCAAGAACTGTTGTTGCACTTTAAACCCAAGCTTTCCATAGAGATGAATAAGGTGTTGAGACTGCTTGCAAGTAAGAAATTGTGCTTGTAATATCCCTGTTCCAGTGATGGGATGTAACAGGTTTGCACCAGTTCTCCAGAACCGGTAGTAACTTTTCCCAGTGTCCCGGAGAACTGGTAGCAGCTTTTTTTTTTTTTTTTGGGGGGGGGGGGGAACCACCTTCGGGGCTTACCTTTTCACTGCGTGCAAGCCAACAGTGCTTGGCACGTATGCATGGCTTCCTTGCTGTCCTCCCAAGTGGGGAGGAAGAAGAGAAGCTGGTAGCCTGAAGCTCCCTATAGCCTGCTCCCCAGGGTAAGTGACTCACCTTTGGATGTGGTTTATCTGTGTGTATTTTAATGTGTATTTAATACCTTTACCTATATTGATGTACTACCACAGTTCCTAAAAAGGCCTGGTGGCCTGACTTGGGGTTTTTAAGCAAAGACTTGGAGTTACCTCATCAATAAGCTACACCTGTGCTGTTCCAATTGTTGTTCCAATTGGAGAACCCTTAAGGAGGTACAGCTGTTTTACATTTACATTAAGGCATATTATCCCAGAGAACTGGTTAGGCAAAGAATTAGTATCTAACTTCTTTAACTGTTGAAAAATGCCAAAATGAAGCCATCTTGTGGTGAGTTCATTCTGTAGTTCCTTCCATCTGACCTGGTATGAGAAAGATTATCCAGAATAAGCTTTAAACTCTGGTTTAAAAGCTCTGGTTGATTTGTGTTTGGGGTGGGTGGGTGTATTTTAATGTATTTTTTATTTAATTTATTTAATTTATTTATGGGTCTTTGTTGTGGGTGGGTGGGTAGGTTGAGGGGTGTGTGTGTGTGTGTGCTTATTTTTATTTTGTTTTATTTTATTATTCTTATTTTTTCTTTGGCCCCACCCACAACACCATGATGTTGGCTCCGTCCATGATGTCATGACATCATGACATTAGCTCCGCCCACACTGTGATGACATCACGGTGGGGTAGTAAAATTTTTGACATCTCAGCACTGCCCTGTTCCCACAGTAAAGGTCACTACAGCTTGGGTACAGAGCTGCTGGAACTCATTGAATTGTTTCTCATGCTATAGTTTTACATTTTTAAAAGATACACTTTTCTAGTACATCCTTTATATAAAGGACTTGTACTTGTTTTTATATAAAGTTACAGTAGTGCAAAATGAGCATCTGGGTTCACAAATATACATTTTAATGTTATTAAATGTTTTGTGGCAACACTTTGCTAGTACTTTGCTACCAAGTACTGTACTTGATAGTATTAGTGCAACTTATGTGTAACTCTGTCTTGGTTTTCAAATTCTGTTTCTTAACATTGGATGTGGCCGCCTTGGTTCGTCTGCCCTGCTTTTTTCTCTGTGAGGCTCCACAGTTTCTGAAATGAGACCATCAAGAGAGGTTTTACTATGAAAGATATCATTGTTAGCATCATAGAACTGCAGAGTTGGAAGGGACTGTATGGATCATCAAGTCCATCTTCTGATAAGGAGGCACAATGGGTGCTGAACTCCCAACCTCTGGCTATGCAGCACAATACATAATCACTGAGTTATAAATAGCAATCCTAATTACTTGAGGTAACACACTTTAACTTGGGGACATAAAAGGAGCCTCATTCAGGCACCCCATAAAAATCCTTTCAACCCAGAGTAATTTCTGACTGATGATTATGCACTCTCCGGGGCAGAAATAGGCAAGTTTGGTGAGGTTGGGGGCCATATATTCTTCCCTTCAATCTTACTAGCTCAAGAATTTTCACAAAGTTTCTGGTTGTCATAGTCCAGCTAGCAGCAGAATTACTAGGACCTAGGACTACCAAAATTAAGGTGAAAGGCAAACCTTAGTCAATTCCTAATTCAAGTCCAAGGTCAAAGCCAGGAGCAGACAGGAGAACAAGGCTATGCCAGTAGAGGAGACATAGCCCAAGCAGGCCAGGAGTCAGACAACAAAAGAAGCAAACAAAGCAGGGTAACTTAGACTAGAAGAAGAACAAGAGGTCCATATGAAGCACCACAATTCAAAGAACCTTTGTTGCTGAGGCAGCTTTGAAGGGGAGGAGCTGGACTCTTCCCACAGATGCAGGTCTATTTAGTCCTTACCAGCTACAGCAGGCTGTGAGTCTAATCAGAACTGGTTTCCTAGCAACTGGAGTCCTGAAGCTGGCTCAGATCCTGACAATACCAAACAACAGGATGTAGCTCTTAATCAATAATGCAGCATTATTACTGGCTGCAATCCTTTCTGCTATTTTTAATTCAGTCATAAAATAATAAAGTTGGAAAGGGCCTATAAAGCCATTGAGTCTAACTCCCTGTTCAGTCCAGAAATCCAAATCAAAGCAGGTCTGATATGATAGTTCAATATTCTTTTGAATGTACCCCCAGTGTTGGAGCACTCACCACCTCCCAAGGTAATTCATTTTAATTGCTATACTGCTCTAACAGTTAAGAAGGTGGCATACTGCTCTAATTCTGCAGCTCCTATACTTGCATAGTAATAGCTACTCTTGTTTCTTATATGTTGTTGATGTATGCAGATTAGTAGAAATTTGAGTAAAAAAAGTTATCTTTTTGAATGTGGTCATTATTCCATAGTAATAATAGTTGGTATGTGCACAGAACTTTCCCTGTTTGGTTGTCATTTGATAGTGAGCCTATTAGCACATTGGTGTAGCACAATTCATGAAGCCATTGTCTTTTGTTTTTAGTTTAATCCCCAATTCCATTTCTTAGTATTTTTGAGGCCTAAACTTTTGTCATAACTATTCATCTCTTTTGAAAGGCACATTTACTGAATTATTTCTATGACAGAGCAAAAATAATTAGTATAGAACATCTGCATGAGTTTCTTGTCAGACATGTGAAAATTCCAGAATTAAGAGGGTGTGTTATGTGAGTCATTCCATGTGTTTCTGGTAAGAAAGCTATGATAAACATTTTTATAAGTATGCCCTATGTTAGCATTTTATGTAGAACCAGGACCATATGAGGATAAATTTGGTGGCATATTCCTCCTGGAAATAATTATTCAGATGAAAACCAAATATTTCACATATGCCTTTTTGCCACAAACAGCATACAACTGAAAATTAAAATGCTAACTCCCGGACAGTTTGTTTTATCAAGATTCTTGTCTTATTAACATGCATAAGCCTACTCTGTTCCTTTTCCACTTGAAGGGCGAATATTCAAAGGTTCTGTTGTTAGGCACAAACAGAGCCTCTTCCATCTCAGCTAGGTAAAAAGAGCTTTACTGACAAGGCAAAATTGGTATTTTTTTTCCCAACTAAATATCCAAGATCAGCTCTTATGCTTTCTTTCGAAGTTCTCAGCTGAATTCAAAGACCTAATAGTCAGGAGAAGTGTTTACATGCTTGAGATCCAGCTTAGCTCTTTTCTCTATCCTGCAACTACAGTAATAGTGTATTGTTGGCAGATGTCAGTGCATTGGAATTGGAAGGACAAAAGCCTTTTGAACAGGTGTCAGACCCAGCCTTCCAAAGGATCCATACACAAGCACCTATTGCCATTCTTATATTGTATTGATTATGTCATAACACAGCCCATCAGTCCTGCAGACTCCCTCTTCTATCCCATCAGCTTCTGCAAAAACAGTGTCCCTGCATTGAGTCCAAAACAAAAACTGTGAATTCCTTTTTAAACATCCAACTCCCAATTCTTTTATAGAGGGTGCAGCCAATACAGGGGAAAGGGGATATACCGCTCTGTCATTGGATAAGGAAAGCAGAAATTAATCTCAGTGGGACCAAAAGGTGTCTTCATTTTGGCAGTTTCACCTCTGGCCAAGACATGGAAGAAGTGGGACAGTGCTTGTATTCATTGGTTGCCCCTTTCCTTTGCATTTCCAACTACAAAGCCTATGCGGCAACTATCAACAATGCATATGGGGAAAAGGTCACTCCACTTTTCAACATCTTTTGGAATTTTGGCAAAATGTCAACCTGACATGACAGCATGAAGCACATAGATTAGCACCACAACAGATCATCACCCTGAAAAATTCTGTGGATTCTGCTACAATCCATAGTCATCTGTATGCATGTTTAGTACTTCTGTTTTTGATACTGGGCTAACTTTTTGATGAACAAGGCTTCTTCAGTCAAAAGATAGACAACAACTTGGGTCAAGACAACAAACTTTGGGCACAAGGGAAATGACTGAACATTCAATCCTGGTTTTGATTCAACAGTATCATCCTTGGCAAAGATTCTCACAGTCATCACAATGTCACTGTTGGTCCAAATCTCTAGCATATAGATGTTCTTCATTGCCATCTTTGGTTACATTAGGGGCACTCGCTTTCCTAGATGACATGTAAACCAAACTGGAAGAGGATTCTAACATTGCTAAGTGTTGTTCTTCACACCCATTAACCTCATCACATGACATGTTTCCACAGTAGACTCCAGTCCTATTTCCACCATTAGCAAGCAATCATTTCTGTAATTCCCCATCAGTCATAGAATCATTAACTAATTAACTGATTTGGAAAGGGCCAATGAGGATATTGAATCCAACCCCATGTTCAGTGCAGGAATCAAACTCAAAATAGATCTGACATGGTTGTCCAATATTCTTTTGAATGTCTTCAGCTTTGGAGCCGTCACCCCCCTCCCCGAAGCAGTGGCGAGGCATGTGCATACCGCCCTCACACCATCACCACCTGGGCAGCCACATTCTGGAGCAGTTGAAGCCTCCAAATGTTTGTCAAGGGCAGCTCCATGTAGAGTGCATTACAATAATCTAGTCTGGAGGTGACCAGAGTGTGTGTGATCATGAGCAAGGAGTCCTAATCTAGGAGTGGGCATAACTGGCAAATAACACAAAGTTGTGTAAAAGCCCTCCTGACCATGACTGCAACATGCTCTTCTCTAGCAGTAATCTCATGGAGAATCACAGTTACATGTAAGCAACCTATTCTTCATGCCTTTGACCATATCTTCATACATCTGTGACTCTTACCCCACCCCTATTTTTTGTCAATATACTGAAACAGCAAAACACAGCTACTTCACTGGAAATTAAGTACTGTACCGTAATAAAAATAGACCTTGCTTTTGAGAGTCACTGTGTACACTTATCTCAGCATTTCTACCTCTGATGTAATACTTAGATTGAAGTGTTTAGAATTTTTGTTAGTTACTCACAAAATACATAACTTGTCTGCATTTTGTGTGGTGTCTTGCCTGCCAGGTGCATGAAGGTGAACTCACTGAGCCACATTTTTTCATTTGCCATAAATATTCACTACATCCTATTCATCAAATGGATTGAATGCGAAGCATTGTTTCCATTTTTTTTGTTACCACTTCTATGGCATGTGTACTCTAGTATTCTGAAGGTCAGATTGAGCTACCAGACCATAAAATCTACCCAGGGAGCAAACTGAAACTAAGGATTTATTAAGTGATGTGAAACTGTTGTTTTGTGCATGTGTTACATAATTGTTGTCTATGCAAGGCTGTTAAAATACCATGCTAGTAATAACATGAACAGTGTTATATAGCTGGAAGAGAAAAGAAATTTCTTAGTCAGCACTTTAACAATATCACATCACATGTCAGTTTTATGTGAAGCCTTCAGTTTTTGGCAGATATGCTGCAGTGTTGTAATTACCATATAAATTAAGCGGTTAAATAAGCGTGATGCAGAATTCTCCCTTCTGCCGTTCAGATAGCTGCTTCTGCTCTGTGAAATAGGCATAATTTCGGCTAATTATGTTTAAGAGGTCATAATTTGAAATGCTGGCCTGCCTTTCTATTCAGACTGTTTAAAAGTAAATTGTGAAGCTGTTTCATTTCAATGCAAACAAGGATCATTATTTCTGCACAATACACACTTCATAACAGCATTCTAAGAATGTATTTAATCCGTCAAGGTTTAATTCATTCTATTTTAGCATATACAGTTTTTGTATGCTTTAAACTCTATGTGTCTTTACTTTAGTGAATTGTGACTAGTTCTTAACATGGATAGAGATGGGAAAGTTGCACTTAATTTTTTAAAACTTTATCATAATATTTGTTTTTGTAGTAGTAGTAGAAGAGACCCAGAGATGGAGATACTGTGTCTTTGTTGGCAAAATTAGATAAGAGTATCCTGAAAAAAATAATCAGAATATATTTTTGAATGTATTTTTTATGGGAGAAAGGATTATAGGTGAACATTCCTTTATTATAATAAGTAAAGTTAATTATATTGCTTTAAAAACTAATAAGTGGAAATATATACTGGTAGTTAAGAGGCTTATTTGATTTTCTCCTTTAATAATTTCTTTCTATATTGTACCTGTTGATATGGGCTCCTGGAGCTCTTTGTAAAAGTAGTTGTCTTGAGTAACATGCTAAAATGTATCCAGAATCTAGCTATAGAATTATAAAAACTAGTTTTTATACCCTGAACAAATTCTAATACTCAATAGGTTTTCTTTCTTTCTTTCTTTCTTTCTTTCTTTCTTTCTTTCTTTCTTTCTTTCTTTCTTTCTTTATTTTTTTCTCTCTCTCTTTTTCTTTCTTTCTTTCTTTCTTTCTTTCTTTCTTTCTTTCTTTCTCTCTCTCTCTCTCTCTCTCTCTCTCTCTTTCTTTCTTTCTTTCTTAATTCTCACTGCTTTTGGCCAAAAAGTATCATTTTAAAGCCCCCAATGTCGGAACAGTAACAGACTTGTTATAGAACATGGAGGTTATCCATGTTAAAATCTCTGGAGCCTTTTGAGTACAGTATATGGCCCAGAAATGTGCTTGCCTGGCATTGAGGTCCTCAACATTAGACTCTGACTCCAAGCAACCTTCCACAGTCAATGCTCAAAATCAAAGAAGCTTGATACAGAGGATCCTAAGGACAATGGTAATCAATGCAGGGTTGAGTTATATCCACATAGTGAAGGTAAGAAGGATGAGTCTCACAAATTCACTAGGTGATCATAGACTCCTATCCATAAATGGACTAAAATGCAAATCTTAGGACTATATGTTGCTGTTGCAAGCTGTAAGTTATAGTTGTAAGCCTTATGAATCCTTGAAATGTGTTCTGGTAATAGTATTGTGTCTATGTTATCCTTAAGTATTTCAAAAATACATTACTTTGATCTTCACAATCAGAAGCAGTCGTGATAAAGTCCTCTAGGAAAAACAAAACAAAATCTTCCCACATGTCCATTTCTATATCTAGATTACATTGTTCATTTAAAAGTTAATTATTATAACCAAGTCTGATAGTTGGAAGTTGTCTGTGAGAACTGTTGAATTTTTATATAAAATTATATTAATTATTAACAAAAACATTGCATATAAATGCTTAATGCTATGAGTTAATATAGTCAGCAGAAGCTGCAAGTTATCATATAAATGAAGGGCCCTGGTGATGCAGTGGTTAAACTTCTAGCAGCCAAAACTGATGATGATGTAAGTTCAATCCTAACAGGGCTCAAGGTTGACTTAGCCTTCCATCATTCTGAGGTTGGTAATATGAGTACCCAGCATGTTGGGGACAAAATGCACTAAGCACATTGGGGTAGTATCTAAGTGTAATTGCTATTGCTAAATGTTTATAGTGAACCCTGGGGCAGTCGTAATATTGTATATCAGTAATTATGCAAGATTCAAGTCTAAATCTGTATAATGAATGCAAAATACACATGAATAAATTTTAATTATGCTTACTTATTCACCACATGCTTGTCAATGTATCTGAAAACTGCTTTATCAAAATAATGAAAAAATACTATTTCAATCTCATATTTATTTTATTTAGTGTATGACACTTGTACACATTGAGTCAACATATAATAGAAAGAATATATATAGACTGTATAAAACTAAACATTAATTTATAAACAAACATTTAACAATTTATATATTCGATTGCACCAGGAATCGCCCTTAGAAAATTTTCACTATTGCCCTCATATGCTGTTAGGCTACATTATTCTATAATATGTTGCACATTCTGTGATGGTAGTTTCCCCCATTTATGCAAAAAGTCCACACATCTACTGTGCCCTGTACGTATTCTATTAAGGCTAGCCCATATCTTGTGAGGTTGATCAAAACTGGGTGGTGTTTCAGTTACACATTGAAATCTCATAAATAGTCTCAGGCAGACTGAAGATCCAAGTGCCCTTCTCATTTCTCTACCTTTGTTATGTTCAGAATAGAACTGCCTTCATTGGAATAAAAACGTTCCTTTCTGATGTCAAAGAAAGATTACATGAAAACTGAATTTTGTCCAGATGCCTCATGTGAAGAGGCACCAGTTTAAATTTGGGCTAACACGCAAAACAAATACAGTATGTGTATAAATTAATGTCATGAGGTTTTACTCTTATGCCTAATGAAGTGGACTTGATCCATGAAATCTCACATTTAAATACAGAAGATAGTCTTTAAGGTGCCACAACTTTTTTCTTTTTTGTTGTTTTGTTTACTTTCTTATATGCTTGCACAGACTAACACGGCTACCACTTCAAAAATTTCTACTCAAAGCAAATGTTCACTAGATAAAAACAATTGGAAAAAGTTGTACAGTATCAGGCTAATTTTAACATACAGTACTAAAAATACAGCAAAGTCTGAAGGTTAGAATGTTTGCCCCATTTCAGTTTTAGTGCTGCAACTATAACTTGTAGCTTTCAAATATTTAGTCTTAAATTAATTTAATAAGTAATCAGGTACAAGGGTAAATGATAAACACAGGCTTTTGGCATGATTCCTGAGTTTTTGCCTTATCAAGTCTCTGTTCAATTGTACAATTGTTTCTAGTTTGCAACATTGAAATTAAAATGCGTAGTAATTATTTACCTGGGGGTATTTATTTACAGAGGGGTAAATATTGACTTGGCATTTTGGGGGCGGAAGGGTTTTACAAGCTAAGTTGTTACTAAATTATTGATTGACATTATTGATTTATATTACTGTGACTCTCTTCATGTTTCTATCAACAGGGTTTATTGTTTTTTCTGGTCAAATGGCCATTTCCCCCCTTTGGAATATTCAGTGGCAATATTGTAGAACTGTGTACCTCTGTATTATAGGACTATTCAAACTCTCTGAGGTGAAAGGAAGCTATGGATCCATTGGTACATGTTAGGAGCTAGCAGCTTCTTTCTTAACAGACGCATATTTTCTCCACACCTTGAGAACAAGTTCTTCCCATAATTATGCAATAAGATGAGCCCTGTTCCCAGGCTAACAATTAATCACACACACAAGACAAGAGGGAGAAAAGGAAAGTGCTCCATGCTTTTGAGCTCCCTAGTAGGGATTCATTTATTTTATTTAATCAAACTTTTATGCCACCCTCCTCAAAAAGACCCAGGGCAACTAACAAACTTTTAAAAGAGTACCTTTGATATTCCCTGTTCTTCTCTGCTTAGGCCAGGGGTGCCCAAACTTTTGGGGGCACGGGCCCATCACATGGTTCAGCAGACTGGTCACATGGTTCCTCCCACTGGAAGTGGAAGTAAAATATGCTCATGTATATGCAAAACGCTGCCGTAAATGCACCCACATCTTAAATGCATTTACAACAGCAGTGGGTGCATTTACAACAGTGTTTTGCCCATGCAGGGGCACATTTTACTTCAGCTTCCGGGAGCGGTGAGGGTGGCATAGACCAGATGATTTGGCATCATGGGCCAGATCAGGTCCACAGGTCGTAGTTTGGGCACCCCTGACTTAGACAGTCTTCCTATGATGAGATACTTCAACAATGAATCTTAAAGCCATGCAAGATTATTTGTTTCTAGCTGACAACAAGATGAAGAGGGATTTTTTCCTCATTTGCAAAAAAGAAAAGAAAATTGTCTCCCGTGTCCTTTCTCCATCAGAACCAGAGCGTAGATGGCATTTAGTGTAAACAAACACAAAGAGAAGTTGATTGTTAAAAGATGCAAACAACCCTTCCGGGGTCACTCTCTAAAAGAGATCAGTTCTTATCCAACAATAAAATAGCCAAAGAGATTTTGAAAGATAAAGAGATTTTATCAACAAAATGAATTTGTCGTCTTCATCTGCAACTCGTGTCTGAGAATGCATTTTTCCTGAAGCTTGCTATGAAGTGACCCACACACTATGATCACAGAGCCATCTCCTATGGCACATATGAAATGAGACATGCACGATTTAACACCGGGACTGCAATGGACTGTCGCAGTCTTGAGGATATGGACAAGGTGTGCCTTCACATCCAGTCCATCTGTCATGGCCTCTTCCACCTCCATGACTGTTGGAAATCAGAGTTCCTCCTCCACTCATTTTGCCATTGGTTCCAATATGGTGGTTTCCAGTGGCATTTCCCCCTCTGAGGGGACCATCACCCCACCCCACCATGCCCAACAAAATCAATTATAGACATATGAATATGTGGTGCTTGAATCTATACAGATTCAAGGACCCCAGTTAACAATTCAACCATGCTTTTATGCTGGTTACACACATATGATACACTTGTTCTTGGCCCAGGTGAGGCAAAGGGTGAAGGTGTCTCATGTTTTTATCTTGGCATTGCATGCATTTGGAATGTACAGAAATGCATACTCATTCATACCAACACCACCTAAATGACATAGGACTTTTGTACAACTGGCTTTTCATAAAAATGGCTGTTTCCAGGCCACATTACACATTTTAAAATGGCTGTGCAAGCTTCATTGTGGTCTTTAACTGCATATAGCAGGGATCAGCAAACTTGGCTCTCCAGATGTTCTTGGACTTCAATTCCCAGAAGTCCTGATCAGCAGGTGTACTGACTTGGGCTTCTGGGAATTGAAGTCCAAGAACACCTGGAGAGCCAAGTTTGCAGATCCCTGGCATATAGCAATACCCCACATAACAAATGCTTTCCGTAGCAAAAAAATCAGCATAATGTGTTTTTATGCAGGGGCGATACACGGCATAATGAAAAAAATGTTCATCATGCAGGGCTTTCGTATGCCGGGTATAACCGCTCAATGGAACCCCAGTTTATGAACTTTTTTTCGTTATGCAGGGGACCGTGGTCTGTGGAATGGAGTTTTTCGTTAAGCACGGTTCTACTGTGCTTATTTTGTCAAGGAAAAAGTGTTAATAATTTCAGTTTACTGTGGCTCATTTCAGTGTTTCAAATTGTTAAAGTGGCAGTCATTCTACATCACAGTGCTTCATGTAAAAACCATTCCTTTTTTTGTGGGCATCCTAGGATTTTACAGCTTGCCCAGGGCCACACGGGCCTGCTTTTGAATGATGCACAGTGCAATATTGAATGCCCAACCTCTCACCAAGCTATCTAGAGACATAGTAATATGTTTTATTAGGTATCAAGTTGCTTCTAGTTTATAGCAACCCTAATAAAGTTTTCAGTGTGTTATTTATTTACATTTATTTATTTAAAATATTTATATTCTACCTTTCTCCTATAAATGGCCCGAGACAGATTATCGTATTAAAAAGAAACAGTCTTAACTACTAAAAGCAATATGTTATTACAATATTTAAAAGAATTGAACAAATATTTAAATCTGTAAATAAAAACAGTACTAAAACACATTAAATACAAATAAGATATGTGGATATTTGAGTGGTTTTCCCATTGACACAAATCTTCCTCAAGTTTCCATAGCTGAATAGGAATTTGAACCTAAGTTCCCTGAGTCATAGTTTGCTATTACTGTATTTTGACTATATCACATTAGCTCTCTTGTAGGAAATAAATTGTGAAAGACACAAGAAACAAAAATGACAAAACCATAACAAAAAGCACTGATTTTACTGTTAAACAGACAAGGGTAACCATCATTCATATTTTAACAAGGCATATTAGGATCTTGTTTCTGTTTATAATTACTCAGATTACCAGTTGAAAGATGATAATCAGCAAATCTAGAACAGGTATATTAACATTCAGTTTTGTTACATGAAGTAACTCTTCACTATTTACCCTCTTTTTCTGAAAAAGGGACTAAAGTCATTTCCCTTTTCCACATATCTTTGTTACTATTCTCCCTTCTGGCCATTTAAAATGGCACACTGTGCTTTATCAGGCTGATTAAAAGCAGACAAGTCCAGCAAACAGAAAGTATTCCCATATGTCTTGATAAATGTGAGGTAAGAGCATGACTCTTAAAGAAGCATATGCACATGGGTAGTATACTTCATCACATCATATTTTTACAAATGACATCATGCAAGCACCAGATAACTATAATCTGTGACTTTTGCCACATTTAGGTAAAGTCAAGTTTAGGGGCATATCAGAAAATTAAAAGTGTCAAAACTAGTCTAGACATCAATATCTCTATCAGTGACCTAATTCATTTCCACTGTATGATATATGTGTGGTTTTTCTGGTGCCTTCAGAGAAAAATAGGGTCTCAGCCATGGTTTTTCCTCGATTGAAAACTAGAAAGATTATTTGCTTTGTTTCCTGTTACACATAAAAGTGAATTGATTTTGCAGTTGTTGATCTTATTTACCGTATTCCTTTTAGTGAAATATTAAATTCTAATAGGCCAAGAGATTAAAAGCATCTGTATTGTATACAAGGCCTTTGCTAGCTATATATTTTAACATTTTAGCTATCTTTTAAAAATTTTCTTAAGAAAGAACTGTACCAGCAGTCTTGTGATCAATTTGCTAGATGTCCTGTTACAAAGCAATGGTTGAAGGTTCAATTTATTTTTATGAATTGCATGGAGCTACTTCTCTTTCATGTCTTGATCAAACTCTGGACTGCCAAAATGAAGCCACTTTCTTGGCTTTGTTGTTGGCCAAACTTAAGTCCTCATCGGTGCATGTTTCTGGCAGTAATTGGTAGACCAGAGCTGCTGAATTGCTAGTAGTGTCTGGCATAAATCATCAGTCTTGAGAAATTTTGCTATTGTCAGAGCCAGTTTTTGTAATTGGCAAGACTGGATAATAAAGACAGATTATATTTTGAATTGCTGTTTCACTTGAACACATGTTCTAATTTGCAGGAAACTAGCATGTTAAGGAGATTCAACCTAGTTTTCTTTGTAGCATTCCAAGTATTCATGTATGGAATTTATTTTACCAGGGAAAGTTCAAAATTTACTTACGTCAACACTTGCACGTATCACCTTGAAGTCAGGAAAAAAGAACCATGAGATCCTGCTGATTGCATAAAATTCTGTTCATTTGACTCTCCATCTCTAGAGGTTTCTTTCTGCCAAGAATTTTCCAATGCCTGAGCATTTTCTAGAGTTATATTTTTGTTTAGACATGTTATTTGGTGAACACAAGCAAGACAAGCAAAGGAAACAAACACCCATTTCTTTGTGTGTCTCTACATGAGGGGTGCCCAAACTACAGCCCAGGGGCTGTATCCGGCCCCCAATGCCAATTCATTTGGCCTCTGAAGCCCTTGCAGCTTACAGGGGCATAGTGACCAGCTCCCTGAACCATGTGACTGGCCCATGGCCCAAAAAGTTTGGGTACCCCTGCTCTACATCTTTCTATGTGTAGATTTATGCACTTTATATAGTACATCTCTCTCGTTCTTTGTTTACAATCCTATGCACTGGAGTATGTGTGTGAGAGACAGAATGAGGGAGAGAGCATGCGTGTAAATGCTACTTCACAAATTGAAGGATTTCATCATTTATAATATACTCAATGTACCATCCACCAGAAAAAGGATATCATGATCTCTATGGCTATTCAGTTGGGATTTTTTTTAATATATTGACTGAAGTCCTGTTGCACAGTTTTACACTGCAGAACACTGATGACATGTTCAGCCATGTGTGGTATACAACTGCATAAAAGGGATTCAGCCAGTCATTCTTGAAGATTGCTTTTAATTCATACATAGTAGGAAATTATGAGAGTATATTACTGGTAGAGGTCCACCATCTCCATATGTAATCCAGAATCTTTCCATATATTAAAATAATTCATCTGGTGCCACAGTAAGATGGCAGGCTACAAATCAAAATAAATAAAAGTATTATAGTTTTAGCCTATTCATCTTGAATGCAGTCCCGATGTCTTTCAGTAAATAGTTCCATTGAAATCATCTGTTCTCTTGGCAAGCCTTCCATTCGAAAGCTCATATAATAATGTTTGAGAAATAGTACCAGTGATTTTCCATAAGAGCACTATTTATGAAACAAAACAGCCTTTTGTTAAATTGTTGGTAGAGCTTTCCCAAATATTTGACATTTACATTGCCTGATTACTATGGGTCCAGATAACTATGATAATAAAAATTCCTCTTGAATTTGAGGGGAGTACAGTTTTTTGCAGAATCAAACTTCATATCGGAAATCCAGATACTGTATGTGTTTTAAAAGATTCTTTATTAAGCAGAGTGTGGCATAATGTAGTGTTACTTTTTAAAATGTGTAGAGTTAAAATTGCCAAAGAAAAACACATTTTTAACTTTTAACCATTAAAATAGCAGTGTGTTGTTCTGCTAAGTACTCTCTGGGCAGTTCATAAGGTAATTATGTAAAATACAGTTTGCCCACAACAAGTTAGGTACTCACATCAGAAGGGTGGAAGGTTAAACCAACCTTCAGATCATGAGCAGAGTTTTGACTGCGGTGGCTCAAGTGGTTAAGACACTGAACTCACAGATTAGAAAGCTGCAGTTTGATTCCCGGGTACTGCATGACAGAGTGAGCTCCTGTCTCTGTCCCAGCTCCTACCAACCTAGCAGTTCGAAAGCAGGAAATTGCAAGTAGATAAATAGGGAACACTTCAGTGGGAAGGTAAACAGTGTTCCGTGCACTCTGGTGTTGAGGCATCCCTCTCACATGTCTACAGAAACATCTGCAGACACAGATATCTCTGGCTCTTTGGCTATAAACAGAGATGAGCACTGAACACTAGAGTCAGATACGACTGGCATTTGAGCAAGGGCAACCTTTGCTTTTACCATTACTGCAGCTTAACAAGTGAATCTTCTTCCTTCTGTGATCTTTTTCAGGTCTCATCAATGGCATTTGAACCTTATAATTAGGAGCTATAGGTCTCAAAAGGTCTCTTCAGCAAAAGCCATTGCTCAAACTTTGAGGTTTAAGCCTATGTATCCAAGAATACACCTGATATACCCAAATTACAGAACTAAGCTTTCAAGGGGGAGGTAACTCCATCTGACCCAACCTGAACCTCTTTGTTATTGATCTGCCTTTCAGTTTACATATGTGTTATCTAGATTAAGCTTCAGTTTCTTTACCATTACTTATCCCTTTACTGGCAGAAAACATCCATTCAAAACTCTAACATATTATAGCTTCATAGGTTTTCAGACTCTTCCAAATAATCTTTTTAATGTACAGAATTTACAGACTTGATTGTTCTTTTATTGAAAAGAAAAAAAACCACCCTTAAATGCTCGCTGGTTGTTTGACCTCCTCCTCCTGGTGATCTAATAAAGGTATCACCTACTCTTGCATTTCTACAAAATCTGACTAACTGGTCTTTATCTCAGGCTGTCCACCATTAAAACATGACAGAGTGGTAACATTGGGGGGCCTTCGAGCAGGGTGGTGGCAAAATTGGGGGCCTTTCAGGCAGGGTGGTAGTAAAATTGGGTGGCCACACCCACCTCTCTGCCCTGCCCACTTCCCTGCCCCGTCCACCTCCTCCTCCACTTCCAAGTCCAGGCGGCGAGCGGAGTCGATGGACCAGGGGCTGCGGCCTGGCCTTGGTGTGGCTGACTCCCTGGGGTCTCACTCCCCCTGCATTCCATGCTGCACGCCATGCTTATGCATGCTGCACGCCATGCTGTGTGCACGCCATGCTGTGAAGAGAAGGAGAAAGTGCAGTTGGGCCCAGCTGTGGCCCGGGCGCTCTCCTTCCTTGGCGTCAGCCCAAGTGTGGAGGAGAAGGAGAAAAAACAGCCGGGGGGAGGGTCTGGAGCAGGCTAAGGGAGGCTCTTTTTGTTTTGTTTACCCTGATATGCTTGAAACACAGACTAACACAGCTACCATTTAAAAAGTTTTATTCTGTGCAAGCATATCAGAGAGTAAACAAAACAAAAAGACAAAAACGTTTTGGCACCTTAAAGACTAACTGCTGTATTTTAATGTGAGCTTTTGTGGATCAAGTCCACTGGTTCATTGGCTATAAGCAGAGATGAGCACTGAACCCCCAAGTTGGTAATGACTAGCTTTCGAGCAAGGGCAACCTTTACCTAATAACAGAAGATCCTTTACCTAATAACAGAAGATCCCTGATAGGTATTCAAATTTGACATCAGGTTTTGTCCCTGCAAGTGGTTCAAAGTCTCCCTTGTTTAAAAGCCAGTCATATTCGACTCTAGGGTGCAGTGCTCATCTCCATTTATAGCCAAAGAGCCAGTGCTGTCTGTGTTTGCAGATGTATACATGGCCATATGGCAGGCATGACTAGATCACCCATGACGTAGGCTCCGCCCATGATGTAGGCTCCACCCACGTTGTGGGCTCCACCCATGGTGTGGTAACGAAATTTTTTGCTGCCCACCACTGCACATGTTACTTTACAATCTGGTTTATTTGTAAGAATATGAATGAGAAAACTGCATATTCATCTGTGACATATAATTTGAAGTTTGGAATTTTAGAGTAAATTAAAACAAAAATGTAAGACTGGCATATTTTAACGAAATTATCTAAGTTTTAAGTTTGTAAGAAAGTACAAATTAATAATTTGTAAACTAAAAATTTCTTTTACAGAAGGGTTTAATATGATTATGGTTCCCCAAGTGCTTTGTAGATGGGGTGTAGTTTGGCAGGGCCAAAAAGTATGGTTTATGAAAGGTCAAGGACGGAGTACACACAGAATGTGAATTCCTTCGCAAGCTCCGTGAGAATGTTTCCTCCAGGGCTTAAGTAGAGGATTTGGTAAGCTACTGTGGGGAATGTCAGATTGCAGCTGTGTTCATCAAGGTGTGTATAATATTTTGAATTTTGCCAGATGAAAGAAAGAGAATGGTACACACACACACACACACACACACACACACACACACACACACACACACACACACACACACACACACACACACACACACACACACACACACACACACACCTTTTTATCTCACCAAAATAATCTCAGCAGCACAATCTAATAGGTGTCTGCTCAGATTTAAGGTTTATTAAAGCAATGGAGCCTACTCCATCTCCACCTTGTTTAAAACAAGTCATATAAAGCCCAGAGCCAAGAAATGTATTTACTGTACCTGTATAGAGTTTCATATTGCCTTTGACTTTGTTAGAAGTGTCTTAAATGATATGCAGATCCTTTACATGCAATATTGCACACCAACGAGCTGTCTGTCAGTGCTGTGTATGAACAATTTACTAGACTGATTAATAATATTTATTATTCCAATTTATTACAACCCTTGCTAGGGTTCCCTCGCTGAGCTATCCATCAGCTACTAAACAGGCTAGAATTTAATTCCATCTGGAACAAGTTTTGATTTTTGTTTTGTTGGTAGTTGTACCTTAACCAGCTATAAGAATGATGAGCTGGCATCATATCATATATTTTTAAGGGCTTAAAATAGAATTTGGGATATGATTGCTTTACACATTATATTAGTAAATGTAATATTGATCTCATTCAGATCTTCTTTTGTATCCCGATCAAACCATGGACTGCAAAAAGGAATCCACTTTCTTGGCTTTGTCCTTGCTCACATCCCTCAGGGCCTGTCAGATCAAGGCGTCCTCTGCCCCACTCTCTGGCATGCAGGGGGTTTCCTCTCTTTCATGTCCTGATCAGACCTTGGACTGCCAAAATGAAACCACTTTCTTGGCTTTGTCATGAGGTGAAATTAAGTCCTCATCAGTGCATATTTCTGGCAGTAATCGGCAGACCAGTAAATGAACCGGATTCTATATCTCTCCACATTCACACAGCATGTTATTGTCTGCCAGCAGCCCCCACTTGAGCATGTTGGTCTTACATTTAGGCACTCCTCAGCGTATTTAGAGTCCTCCAAGTTACGTAGGAGAGGTTGGGATCCTCAGCTATATCCTCCTTTAGTGTTCCTTGTCCACTGAGCACCTTCCTTCGTCTTCTAATTTGGTTTTGCTCTTGTGTACCCTCAATAATGTTTGTTCTTGCCATAAAGCTCTTCTTAGTTCTGAGGCTCATATCCTTTCAGAGAATGCCAAGGGTCATTCTCTTGCTTAGGTCTCTCAACATCTGCTGCTACTTCTCTCTATACCTTAGTTGGAGCTATACTATCAAGAGGGGATACTCAACTGGTGTAATTTTGACGCATCCTGTCACTGTACGCTTGGCTTCATTAACAGTAATGTCAGCTTGTTTTGTGTGTGTTGATGCGCTCCATACTGGAGCAGCATACTTATTCTGCTGCAGAGATGCTCAGGATCAAAGCTGATGTATGCAGTGTGGATAGTTGAGTTCCCCATTTATAGATTGTGTGTTTCCTGATGATGTTGTTCCTTGTACTAACTATGGCTTTGGTATTCAGGCAGTGCTGCTTAAAAGAGAGTGTCCTGTCAAGCATCACACTGAAGTATTTTAGTGCTGAACAATGCTATAATCGGTTTCTTTGCCACGTAATATCCAACTCAAATCTTGCCTCTCGGTTTTGAAGGTGGAAAGCACACACTTGAGTCTTGCTTGGGTTAGGTTTCAAATGGTTGATGTTGTAACACTGTCCTTATTTTTTAAGTGCTCTAGTACATTTTCCACCTACCTCATCAAAGCTTGCCCCTTGTATGTCCATTGCTATGTTGTCCACATAGATGAACAATTTTGTATATGAGGAACTGGTTGATCATTGGTATATATATTACACAGTGTTGAAGACAGTACAGTAAAACCTCACATAAAGAGCGCCTCGCTTAGAGAGTAATTCGCTTAAAGAGCAGAATTTTCTCTGAATGGTCACTTTGCTTAACAAATAAAACCAGCCAAAAATTCACTTAACAAATAAATCGGAGTTCGCAGTTCCCCCACCAGAAGTCACAATTGGTCACTTACAATGCTGTTTCGCTTAAAGAGCAAAGTCGCTTAAAGAGCAATCCTGTGGAATGCATTATGCTCTTTAAGCGAGGTACAACTGTACATTTCCTTGGGCAGTCAATTCTTCTGTAACTTTCATCTGCTATTATTTCCATTCAATTCAATTCAATTTATTTACAGTCCATGACCAGCATAACACACAAAAACATAAATACCACATCCTAAACTAGTCTGGACACGGGTAATAAAAGGAAACTATGATACTATAATACTAAAAACCTACTGGGAATCAACATAAAACAGCAGGGTGCCTATCTAAAAACCAATATTACTAAAATCCCACACTAATTACTAAAACCTAGTGTCATGAAAATAAAATGCAATACTAATATTTACAAGAAAAAGAGGGATAGCCTCGTTACAAGGATATAAAATACTCTCTACTAGAGTTGTAGTTTACTAAAACTCAGTAATTTATGGCCAGACCGATAATGACAAGGGTGAAGAGATAACATAATAAAGTAGTGTAGGTCAGCTGCTCAGTGCGGGAGCAATCTCAATAAACTATAGAGCCACACTAGACTTCCTAGTCAGCAGCCGACGTGTCCTGCGAGCCTGTGCACAAAAACCCGCCACTTTGCGTGTGATAGCAATACTGCTGTCCTGGAGTAGGAAGGAAGCTTGTTGGGCCGGCAATTTTCCTGTGCATTGGCGCAGCAAGGGGATTATTAATTCTGCATGGGCATCCCTATAGAATGAGCAGAAAAGGAGAACATGCTCAATCAATTCAACATTATTATTTCCATTCATCGTCATATAGAATCGCCATCTCATTCAGATGATGCTATGAATATGCATTAGCTATGACATGTGGATTTCTGCAGTGTCTAGGCCAGACATGAAACTGCCAAAAGGAAGCCACCTTTTGGTGAACTCATTCCATAGTTCCTTTCACCTGACCTTGTGTGAGAAAGATTATCTGGCACAAGGTGGCTGTTGCCTGGGTTATACCCGATTGTAGTTCAAAAACACAGAATTTGTTAACCACAAACTTTCATGCTGTGCTAGCATTCCATGAGTTACTGCAATGTGATGTACCTACATAGGGCAAAAAGAGTTTGGCCACTTAATTAATACAAACTATGGCAACTAGATTACTAATTTGGGCTAGAAACGTGAACACGTTTCTTCAATTGCCTTGGCACTCCCTCTGTTGCTGAGCAAGGTACAATTTTCAGCAATTTGGAATTAAACTCTACTCCTATGACATTGACCCTCCTCTCTCATTTGACTTGTCTGGTATTGTATATTGTCATTTAGGCACCCAGTGAATATTGGTTGCATTTCTGCATACTTTTGTGGAATAAAGCTTCAAGATAGGATTACCTCATGATTTTTTCATATTGGTGATGCATGTACGTGGAGACTTGCTGGAACACTCAGGATTATGCTTAGTGAAAGATACTTTAATCAGCTACATGGTGTATGGCTTTGGGTTGGAAAATAGGGTCAGTGAGAAAGGCATTGGAATCCCAGGCCATCACATTTGTCTTGTGTGTCCTTGCACAACAGGGGTCAGGGCAGGTAAGATTTTAGTGACTAAATGAGAAAGAACATGTCCTTCATTACCGCTCTACTTTTGCTGATAGCTCAAAAGTTACAAAACAACTGTCTGAAGTCTCTCTGTCTAGTACTTACTAAGTAATGAGAAATTTTGGTTAATTGTTCTTCCTATTCCACCATGCTTCCATCTGTTGCTTTGGTTTTGAGAGTTAATTTATTATTCCATGTCTACCCTGCCTTTCTGTGGAAAGGACAGTGCTCTCTAGACTAACAAATGTTATTATAAAAATCAAATTAAAAACAAATTAAATAAGAAAAATAAGAAAACTATTAAAATCATCATTGGGCAGCCTAAAAAGCTATGGTTGGAGAGATACATCTTTACATGTTTCCTAAAAGAAGCATGTGGAGGGAACGAAGAACAGCTGCTCGGCCCCGGTCAGTTTAAAACCAATGTTGCCGCTGCCACCATTGCTAGTGGGGCCAGTCCGGCCAGGGAGGAAATGAGGAATAGCTGTGCGGTCCAACCAACTTTAAAAACAATGCTCCCACCAGACTTTCCTTTGGCCAGCTTGGCCTGGAGGGAAATGGATGTGGTGGGTGAGGTGGAGTTTGTGAGGTTTTTTTCCCTGCCCATTGTTTTTGATGTATTTTTGAAGTGTTTTATAATGACTTGATATTTTGTAACTGTGATTGGGGATGTTTTGAAATGTTTTTGTGAGGTGATAGCTTGTAATTGTGATACAGTATATTGTTTTGTTGCTGTATATTTTGTATCTTTGTTAGACGCCCAGAGTCGCTTGGTGAGTGGAGTGTCATACAAGTTGAAAAATGAAATGAAATGAAAAATTAGAGGTGATCATAACTATATATCCCTATTCAGAATTTTGCCTAAAAGTTTGTTGGGGACATTTGTACAGTGTAAGACCAAATCCTGAACATTACACCAAACTGCATCCTAAGTATAGAAAGTCTCCAGAGGGGCTTGTAACTGTTTTTTTCTGTGCATCTGTACACTTGAAAATGGGGAATAGCTGACACTATGAATTTAATTGTATAGCTTATGATAGAGTTACTGATTGTTTGTACATCTGGTAAACATTTAAGAAAGGTAAATAAATGGAGCAAATAGAGATATCTTCTTCTGCTGTGTCCGAATCTGAGCATTGGCGATCCTCATGGCGATCAACCATGAAGACTGCCCTGAGAAAATAATACAGTGGCCTTTCATCTGCCTTCCACATCGCAGCATGACCCCTGTACCACTTATCCAATTGCGCGAGTCATTTTCTGGTCCTGGGCCCTTTTGGCACATAAAGTCCTCATAAGCTCCAGGCCTGTATTGATGAAGCTGATGTCCTCCATCAAGATAGATTCAAGTGGGATTTAACCCACTTGGCGACCATCACCCTCCCCTGTGAACTTCAGCACCCAAGGCCGTTATTCCTTTGGGTTGTCAGGTTAGTTAACCGCCACCTGATACTCAGTGTTGAGTCACTGGCAGTATGGTCTACTCTATTACCATAGCAGGATAACCTGGCCAATGAATAGAGTATATGAGTCTCATTGTGCTTTGTTGTCAACCTATACTTTTTGACCAGTCACTAATTTCTATTTTTTTTCTAAGTCTATACTTATGTGCATGCTTATCTCGGAAGAAAGCTCCATTGAACTTATTGTGTTGTTGTTGTTCAGTCGCACGATTCTGACCCTTTGCGACCCCATGGACCACTGTCCACCAGGCACTTCTGTCCTCCACCATCCTCCTCAACTCACTCAGCTTTGTGCCCATCGTGTCTACAATACCATCTAGCCATCTCATTTTTGGCTGCCCCCTTCTTCTTTTGCCCTCCACCCTTCCCAGCATCAAGGCTTTCTCAAGCGAATTGTGACTTAGTTGAAATAAGCTTGAATAGAATAGGATTGTGTTATAAATCTGTGTTTTCTATGCAGGATTTATTCTTGTTTATTTAGTTCATTTCATTGTGCTTTAAGCACAGCAGTTTGCTATACAGTAATACCCCGGATAACGATTGCATGGATAATGCTAGAATCGGATAACGGTGCAAGTTTTTTGGAAAAAACTTGCATCGAATAATGATTCTGGATAATGATTCTTAGCGTTATCCGATGCAATGGTCGGCGGGTGTGGGGTGGTTTGGGTAGAACTACCCAATCCACCCCCCACATGCAGCATTCTGCATATGCATATTTTACTCTTATAAGACCTGTGCTAAATAATTAAATACGGAAAATTATATCTCTAGAGAACCAATCACATCTCTCTCTTTCCCCCTCCTTGTAGTTTAAATACAGGGAAGGAAAGAAAGAAAAAAACAGTTCTCTCTCTCTCCCTGTAGTTTAAATACAGGGAGGAAAAAAGACACGATCGCGAACTGCTGCGGGTGGGGGTGGCTTTAAAGGCAGGGAGGTCTTTTTCTTTCCCTGCTTGCCTTTAAACCGGTTTGTCCCTGAAGTCAGGTCTTTTTTTTTTAGCGTTGTTTGTTGCGTGCATCGGACAACGCTAAAAATCGGATAACGTCATGACTTGTGGAACCAAGTCATAACGTTATCTGGTGTATTACTGTATGTAATCTGCTATATTAATTTGCTTTATGTGTTAAACATAGCAATTTGCATAGCAGACTGTATAGTAAGGCAAACTTTTATCCCATCATGGTCAGTTTTGCCTATATTTACTGGTAGTAGATCTTTAGGGATTTGTCTGTTCTTGTGAATATATAGGATTGTCACAGAGAAAAGGAGACTGTAATTCTATCATATTCATATGAACACGTGAGTTAATGAGTAAGAATATTATTACTCTTTTGAAAGGAGTCCATACTGTCTAATAGAGGAGTGGACAGACCCTGAGGATTTAAGGTGATTTTGTGAAGCTTAAGAAGCTCTTTATATAAATAAAAGTATGATGTGGAATATTGACATTTTCAAAATTCCTTGTTTAAAAAAGGCATCAATTTCTGACAGCGCTACAGAAGGAATGGATTTTATTCTTTGATTTTTTTTCCCTAACGTTTTTCAGTAGTTTGTGCCAGAATGTAAACATTGAGATAGTGCGTACTGACGCCACTTCATATCTAACTGTGTGGAAAATAAAAACAAACATGTGCAAACTAGATAAGTGTTGGCTTTTTGCAATTGAAAATAGCCAAAACCACATCTAAGCATTCTTGACTTACTGTGTAGATTTCCCTGGAAGGAAAAGGCATAGCTAAGCAGTTTGCAATAAAATGAGATGCATATTTTACTCTTATAAGACCTGTGCTAAATAATTAAATACAGAAAATTATATATCTTGATACTAAGTACATGAACCAGAATATCATGTAGAAGGTATACCTGATGTTTTTCTGCATGTTATGGCTCAAGCTATATACAACAGTAGCAGATCTGCCTCTTGAACCTGATGGCTGGCCAAGTCTAGGGTTCCTGTGGATTTTATTTGAAGAGCAGAAAGAGCTTGCAAGTAGGGGGAGGTAAACCTCCCATGACGAACTCCCTATCCATTGTCAAGTTAGAGATTCTCCATATGAAATATACTAGAGGAAAGGGAAAAGGGAGACTATCCAGTTGGCATGGGGCTGTGGGGGACTTTGGGGACAAGCCGTGTGGGTGCGTGGGTGCCTCCCCAAAGTCCCCTATAGTCCCAGCAGTTGATCGCTAGGACTGCGGGGGACTTCAGGGAGACATCTGTTCACCCCAAGGATGCCGGCCACCCAAGACTCGGCACCCCTCCACTGTGCTATCTATGGAGCTTGAGGGGAGAGGAATCCCCCGCCCCAAGCTCCATACACAGCACAGACACTGCCCTTAGTGAAAGGGAATGGATCTGTTCCCCATCACTGAAGGGCCGTGGGCCACGGTGTTATCTATGAGGTTTGAGAAGGGGAATTTCTCCCCCCTCAGTTCCCATAGATAGTACAGGCATGAGACTCGGGTGGCCGGTTCCCTTGGGGTGAGCACCTGCAGGCGCTTACTCAAAGGGAGCTAGCCGCCCAAGACTCAAGCAGACAGCTCCCTTGGGGCTAGTGCCTGCAGATGTTTACTCTAAGGGAGCCGCCCACTTGAGACTCGGACCTGAGACTTGGGTGGCCAACTCCCTTGGGGCGAGTGCCTGCAGGCGCTTAATCCAAGGGAGCTAGCCGCCCGAGGCTCAAGCGGACAGCTCCCTTGGGGCTAGTGCCTACAGGTGTTTACTCTAAGGGAGCCGTCTACTCAAGATTTGGACCTGAGACTCGGGTGAGCAACTCCCTTGGGGCGAGTGCCTGCAGTCGCTTAATCCAAGGGAGCTGCCTGCTCGAGACTCGGACTCGAGACTCGGGTGGCTGGCTCCCTTGTTTGTTTGTTTTTTCAAATTTATATTGCCGCCCGCTTGCCGAGGCGACTCAGGGCGGCTTACAGTCAAAACAGCAACAGTACAGTAACAATCATAAAATTGTCCACTTGAGTCTGGGGCATCTGGCTCCCTTGGAGTAAGCACCTGCAGGCGCTTACTCCAGTGTTTCCCAAATGCTGGTGTTTGGACTTCAGTTCCCAGAAGCCTAAGCCAGTATATTGACTGATCAGTGCTTTGGGGAATTGACTTAAGCTTCTGAGAATTGAAGTCCAAACACCAGCATTTGGGAAACACTGGCTTACTCCAAAGGAGCTGCACTCTCAAGACTCGGACCTGAGACTCGAGTGGCTGGCTCCCTTGGGGTGAGCGTCTGCAGGTGCTTACTCCAAGGGAGCCAGCTGCCCAAGACTCAACCAGATGGCTCCCTTGGGGCAAATGCCTGCAGGTGCTTACTTGAAGGGAGCTTCCCGCTCAAGACTCAGACCTGAGACTTGGGTGGCCGGCTCCCTTGGGGCGAGTGCCTGCAGGTGCTTACTCCAAGGGAGCCAGACGTCTGAGACTCAAGCGGATGGCTCACTTGGGGTGAATGCCTGCAGGCACTTACTCCAAGGAAGGCCGACACCCAAGACTCAGTCCAAGCCTCGGGCAACCAGCTCCCTTGGGTGCTTGGGTTGTGGGTATGGCGTGGCTGTGAAGCTGAACGGGGAGTCCCCAGATGGCTTTCCAGCCATGCCACTATGAATGATTACCTCGGATAATGCTACAAGATCATTATTCAATGCAATTTTTTTTACAAAATCTTTCATCGTTATCTGATTTTAGTGTTATCCGATGTAATCGTTATCCGAGGTGTTACTGTATATGGATCTAAGCCAGGATCTGAAAGTTTTACTGAGATTACCTTAATGTTAATATACAGGTGTAAATCCAGGATTGATTTGCTAGTATTACAAGGACAATATACACTTGCATACTTTCTTCAGTCAGTAAAGATATAAAATACAGAGTTGCTGCTGTCATGATAATCACAAAGGGTTCCCAGAATCCACCATCACCTTCAGCACAGACCAGGCCACGCCCCCTCCCCTCTGCCCAACCATTCACTCTCTTCTTTGGCAGAGGAAGGGAGGGGGAAAGAGGGTCTCTTAGAGAGTTTTACCCCTGCTGCCATTCAGGATACCTGGAAGGAGGGGGAGGAGGAGGTGGGTGACTTAGGAGCGATGAGGGAACGCCTTATAATTGGCGGATGTTGGGCAGGTTTTCCCAAAGCAAAAGTAAACCCGAAAGGAGACATTGGAGGAGAGACAGAGAGGGCGGCGGCGGGGGGTCCCATTGAAATCTAGATTGCAAATCTTTTCCCTCTTCCTTCCTTGCTTGCATGAAAAGGCTTTGCAAGGGAGGTGTTTCTTTCTTGGGCTTCTGCCGTTTCTCTTCAAATCAGGGAAAATGGAGAAGCCACGTTATTTTTTTTTTTTGGGGGGGAGGGGGTTCTATCAAAAGTCACAGAGGGGGAGAGGGTGTCAAAAAGTGGCCTATTTTTAGGTCACATGGTATTTGAATGGTCCCTTATCTACCAAACTATCCCAGCCTTAGAAAGTAAAAGCTATCTTTGGAGCGGGGCAGTTTTCCAGGGCCTATTTCACTCTGTGTGTGTTGGTGGGAAGGTGGCAAAATATATAATGGACTGTTCTTCAGCCTTGCTATTAAGCCTTGCTACCACATTCCTGCCTGAAGAGAAGAAGTGCCATCTTCCCCATTCCAGAAGCGTGTGGACCGAGGGAGAGAGTTCTTAGGACAGACAGGCAGCTGAACTTGGAGGAATCACCTGTGTGGGTACACCAAAACCTGGGGTCCCCTTGTAACCCCTTGAGAGCCTCCCCTGGCTTCACGACAGCTGCTAGTTCTGACATATAGGAAAAGATTGTTGCTTGTAGAGATTATTGTAGGCTGAGAGTGGATTTCTTTCAGGAAGGAAGGAGTGGTTTACTGTAGAAGAGATTAAAAGCCACATTTACAGATGACATTGCGTAATCAATGTATGTCACTAGCTTAAGGTTGTAAAGAATCAAATGTAAAAAAGAATTCGGAGTGAATTTGCAAGTCTAACTTGTACAACATAAAAATAAGTGCTTGAGAAAATCTATTTTTATTACATAAAGCATACATTTATGTCAATTATTGCTGATTCATATGGTTTGGACAGTAAAAACCTACTTAATTTGAAAGCTGTTTCATGACATAGCATTTTGAAGATTGGACTTTTCCTGTATTTGTATTCAAAACATGGCTAACATTGCCTTATTAAATGTCCTAGATCAGTGATGGCCAACCTTGACACTCCAGCTGTTCTTGAGATTCAATTTCCAGAAGCCCTGATCAGCAGAAGTGTTGACTTGGTTTCTGGTAATTGAAGTCCAAGAACACCTGGAGTGCCAAGGTTTCTCATTCCAATCCTAGATCATTAAGAAGTGACACTTTAACTTTTGCTGATAACCCTCTCTCTTTCAACATGGATGCTGGAATAGACACCCCCCCCCCCTTGGGCTTGGAAATTTGGAGTCGTAATAGGTTATATGCACAACGTAATTGCAAGAGCACATTCTTAGCAGCAGGATTTATCATATATACTCATGCCAATCTGTTAAAGCTTCAAAGACCCTGAAGTAGAAAAAGGCATCTGGGGGTCAGGAAAATAGTTCTGCTAGTAGGCAACCTTCAGTCTCCATGAACAGAGCACCACAGGGAAGATCATTAGCAAGGATCCAGCACAGCTGACTATGAATGAGATTTTTCACGTTCACAGAGTGGCACATGTAGGGACAGTATCCTGTTCAAAATTAGCTAGAATAATGAACACGTTGTTCGCTGTAAAACAACTAAGACTTCACATATTCCCCCCCCCCCATGTGATATTTGACATAAGCTGAAGCTTATGGCAATTGTGTATGTTTAACTAAAATGTTTATCTAAAACTTCCAATGTCAGATGAGATTTGTGTAGCGGCTCCATTGTTACCTTTTTGTGGGATTAATTTAATGAACAGTTATATCAGTAATATGTACCGTATTTGCTGTCATAGAAAACACATTGGAATAGAAGACACACCTCATCATTACCAAACTAGTCCACTATAGGCAGTGGTGGGTTGTCAAAATTTTTACTACCCCACCATGACGTCATCACAGTGTGGGCGGAGCTAACATTATGACATCATGCTGCCATGGGTGGTGCCAAAGAAAAAATAAAAATAAGCACACCCACACCCACACCCCAAACACAAACCCGTCACTTACCTGTTAGTATAAGTGCCTGGGCAGCACCATGTTGCAAGATGGATATGATCATCATACCAGTTCTCTAGGATAATATCCCTTAATGTAAATGTAAAACAGCTGTACCTCCTTAAGGGTTCTCTAATTGGAAAAGCAATTGGAACAGCACAGGTATAGCTTATTGATGAGGTAACTCCAAGACTTTGCTTAAAACCCCAAGCCAGGCCGCCAGGCCTTTTTAGGAACTGTGGTAGTACGTCAATATAGGTAAAGGTATTAAATACAGATTAAAATACACACAGACACACCACATCCAAAGGTGAGTCACTTACCCTGGGGAGCAGGCTATAGGGAGCTTCAGGCTGGCAGCTTCTCTTCCTCCTCCCCGCTTGGGAGGACAGCAAGGAGGCCGTGCATACGCGCCAAGCACTGTAGGCATGCATGCAGAACAAGTGCTTGGCATGCATGCGCAGTGGGGGAACCAGTGAAAAGGTAAGCCCCGAAGGTGGTTCCCCCCAAAAGCTGCTACCGGTTCTCCAGGACACTGGGAAAAGTTATTACCGGTTCTGGCGAACTGGTGTGAACCTGATACATCCCATCACTGACTATAGGCCACTATATACAGTATAAGATGCACCCCAGTTTCCCAGTGTTTGTTAAGGGGGGGAGTGGGGCTTATACACCAGCAAATAGAGTTGTTAAGATATTGCATTTTAGTGCTGGTAAAGGAAATTAAGGAGTAGAGTTGGAGTTTAAGGTGCTGCAGTTTTGCCAAGTGTCTTAGTACATTTTAAATGACTCAAAATATAATACATTTCTACAGACAAGTATTTAAAATGAAAAGGAGATGTATGTACAATGACGAATGTAACTCAATCTTCTAATTATTTATCCAAATGTAAGCCTCTGTGGTGATGCCTTCAAGCTGATTGACTTCTTGACAAGGACTGTTTGTATAAGGACTGCCAGTAAGAAACATGAGAAGAAAAGAAAACCCTTAGGGAGGATTTGAAAAGTTCTTTTGCGGTAAATCTACTGAATAGGCAGTTGTGGCTAGACAAGATGGGAGGGGGAAATAGTTATGAGAATGACATACAAATCCTAAATCTTTTTTTAAATTAAGGATGGATTCACACAACTGAAACAGTTCCTTTTTACTTTTTCCCAAAGTATGCCACCTTGTGACTGTTTCTATTGTCATCATACTTTTGTCCAACTAGATTTTTTAAATTAAAAAAAGTCAAGAAGTAAGAATGAATAACCTAATTAGAATTCTCACCTTTTCTTGATAGTGGTTCTATGGCCTACATAATAATGAGGAGGGCAAGAGTTCATATAAATTAAAAAGTCATAACAAAGGTTTACATGATGTCATCCTCATCTGGCAAGAAGATCATTCAGTTGAAGTGATTATTTTGTTTCTAACAAGAAGATTGCTATCTAATGCTAAGTAATTGTTACATATATGGTCTTAAGAGTAGCCATTTGTCTATATTTTATGAGTACAATATGAGTGTCTATAAAGTGAAGACTTTCATTCATGTTATTCAAGTTATACATATAATGTTTAGCAGTTCAGAACCACATGCACACAACAGTTAGAAACAACTTAGATATTCACTTTCTGCTGTTGCTACTTTACATTATATTTATTATTAGTTCCAAAGTATAGGTGAATGGAACCAGAATATATTCTGACTAGTTCTTTGTATTACTCATTGATGGCCAATCACATAGTTAGATATTGTACATTAAGCTACATCTTAGTAAAAAACATCTGGAACAGTTATAAGTTAATTATGTCATGGGTCATAAACAAGTTAATCAGGTTAAGAATATGGTCATGAACTTGGGGAAAAGTTCAGTTTTGATAATTGTGGAAGTGCTTATACCATGAAAATATTTTATTGAATTATTTGTGTTTTAGAAGTTATAGTTATAGAATAATGCCATGTCTGGCTTCTGTAATTACACTTGCTATCTAAATGAGTTAGCTTGATATCATTGCTATCCAATGGGTTTTGCTCGATGTCATTTCTATCCAAGGCGTTTTGCTTGATGTTACTGCTATCCAATGGGCTTGCTTGATGATTAAGGCACCCAGCTGTGTTCCTGGAAAAAGGATATAAAAAGCCAAAGCAGAGTGTGGTCTTTGCTTAGTTCTTTTTGGAAACCATTCTAGACTGAGTCCTGCTGGCTATGCATGCAAGCAGTAAATAAAACTCTTTGCTGTTTTTTTACCTATCGTTTGGTCTCTTTCATTCTTTGGCATGATATAGCCACTACAATAGAATGCTAAGTTCACCCTGGTGAAATACTTTTTTCCATTGTTCTATTTCCATGCATATGAAATCTGATCTCTTTAATTTTGTCTGTTAAAAAATGTAGAAAACAGGTGGATCTCTTCATTAAAAACTAGCAACCAGTTGTGCAGAATCCATATTTATTGGTGTTTAGATAAGTATAACAGTTTCTTCCAACCACAACACCTTTCTTTAGGAGCCAGTCAAAGTTTCCATTCCCTGTACCATTGTCAAAAGCTGATTTGTTTCCTCCATGAACTACTTTGTACAGAAGAAAAAAATGATCAAGAGTTTCTGAGGGCATGGTCCAGCCAAAGTTAAACATTCTAAATTTTAAATTTCAGTGTGTTGATTAAATATGTGCTGAGATGTTTCTCCATCAACACAAAATAACTCAAAAGCCTTAGCTTTGGGGTGGGTTGTGTCCTTTAGCTTACTGTAAGAAATCAGTTACACTTCTATTACACTTAGCCTTTTGGGCAGTGCCTGGTGTCTGCAGAAGCAGACAGCGCTGGCTCTTTGGCTATGAAAGAGAGATGAGCACTGAACCCTAGAGTCGAATATGGCTGGCTTTTGAGCAAGGGTGTGGTGAGAAGCCTCACCCCATCACTTTGAGGTGAGGCTTCCTTCTCCTTTCCCCATGAGCTACTTTTGCTTAGATCGCTGGTTTTTTTTAAAGCACAATCAAGAAGAAATAACCCAAGAGAAGCTTGTATGTTACATATACCACTTTACTATTTCTTCTTAACAGTATAGTTACATAATAAAGACAAAACTGTTTTAAGAGTTAAAGCAGGTTTAAAGAAGAAAGGAAGGCCTTTTTTTAAAAAAAAGTTGTGGCAAAATTATGGAATGTCCTATGAGGAAAGATCTGACAGATTCCATTTCTTCTGACAGGTGGATACATAAAGTCCATCTATTTATTCTGTCCTATAGATACTGTGCTAGATCTTACCTTTGAATCTCTTCATCTGTTTTATTCAACTTTTAGTTAATTTTATTTTTGAATGTCTATGTTTTTAAGCAGATGGTTAGTTACTTTGGATTTTTTTTTGTTCAGTCGCACAGTCGATTCTGACTCTTTGAGACCCCATGGACCACTGTCCGCCAGGCACTTCTGTCCTCCACCATCCTCCTCAACTCGCTCAGCTCTGTGCCCATTGTGTCTACAATACCATCTAGCCATCTCATTTTTGGCCGATGAGAGGATACTGGCGTAGAAACCGGCAAACCAACATCAGGAATTTTGCCAAGAGAACCCTATGGACCAAAACAAAAGGCAAAACAAATGGGGCAATTTAGATGTAATAGGATGCTTAGTACATCAGATCAGAAGAAGGAGAGGGACAGGAAAGGGGGAGGAGAAATATAGTGTTGCAAGGAACAATACTGTATAGGGACATGGAATGTAAGATCTATGAATCAAGGAAAACTGGAAGTGGTAAAAAAGGAAATGGAAAGAATAAGCATTGACATCTTGGGAATCAGCGAGATAAAATGGTCAGGGATGGGTGAATTCAACTCTGGAAACCATCATATCTACTACTGTGGACAAGAAAAGCTCAGAAAAAATGGAGTAGCCATAATTGTCAATAAAAGGGTGAGAAAAGCAGTAATGGGATATAATCTCAAAAATTATAGAATGATGTCAGTCAGAATACAAGGCAAGCCATTCAATATCACTGTAATCCAAGTATACGCACCAACCACTAGTGCAGATGAAGCCACAATTGACCAGTTCTATGAAGACTTAGAACACTTCATAGAACATACACCAAGAAATGATGTACACATTATCATAGGAGACTGGAATGCCAAAGTAGGAAATCAAAAAGTAAATGAAATAACAGATTTAATGGCTTGGACCAGACAGAGAGCCAGAAGAATTATGGACAGAGATGCAGGACATCATGTAGGAGGCAACAAGGAGAACCATACCAAAAAAAAAAGAAGTGTAAGAAAGCGAAGTGGTTGTCCGAGGAGGCTCTTAAAATAGCAGAGGACAGAAGGAATGCAAAATGCCAAGAAGAAAGGAAAAAATACAGTCACTTGAATACAGAATTTCAAAGAAAAGCAAGGAGAGATAAGGAAACCTACCTGAACAAACAGTGCAAAGAAATAGAGGAAAACAATATCAGGGGTAGGATCAGAGAGCTTTTCCAAAAAAATGGGGAACTCAAGGGAACATTTAAAGCAAAAATAACCATGATAAAGGACAAAGATGGCAAGGAGTTAGCAGATGCAGAAGAGATTAAGAAAAGATGGAAAGAGTACACAGAGGAACTCTACAAAAAGGACCTCAACACCCCTGATAATCACAATGATGAGAACATTGAACATGAGCCAGACATCCTAGAGAGTGAAGTCAGAAAGGCCCTAAAAAGCACTGCAAACAACAAAGCCAGTGGAGTTGATGGTATCCAAGTTGAACTTTTCAAAGCCCTATAAGATGATGGAATCAAATTACTGTACTACATTATATATGCCAGCAGATTTGGAAAACACAACAATCGCCACAGGATTGGAAAAGATCAGTATACGTTCCACTCCCCAAAAAGGGTAATGCCAAAGAATGTTCAAATTATTGAACAATTGTGCTCATCCCTCACGCTAGCAAGGTGATGCTCAAGATAATACAGGATAGACTGCAACAGTATGTGGAGAGAGAATTACCAGAAGTGCAGGCGGGTTTCAGAAGAGGCAGGGGGACTGTGCGACTGAACAACAAAAACCTTCTTCTTTTGCCCTCCACCTTTCCCAGCATCAAGGCTTTCTCAAGTGAATCCTCTCTTCTCATTTGATGTAGTTGCAATTTCTAACAGATGAAGTGAATTTTAATATGTATGAGGCACGTTGGAGTGTCATATTGGCCATGTATTTACCATGTACTGTTGTTTTAAACCATGTCTTTTCTGGTTTGTGTTGTAAGCCGCCCAGAGTTGGGTTTACCTAATTGGGGCGGGATAACAAATTGGACAAATAAATAAATAAAACAATAAATGTCCAAAGTGCTTTAGCTTCATCTTTACTATTTGACCTTCTAAGGAGCATTCAGGGTTGATTTCTTCTAAGATTGACCTATTTGTTCTCCTCACTGTCCAGGGGACTCTCAAAACTCTCCTCCAACACCACATCTCAAAGGCATCTATTCTTCTGCACTCAGCTTTCCTAATGGTCTACCTCTCACAACCATACATTGCCACAGGGAATACCATTGCTTTGACTATATGAATTTTTGTTTGCAATGTGATGTCTCTACTTTTCACTATGTTCCCCAGGTTTCTCATCTCTTGCCTCCCAAGAATCAGTTGCCTTTTTATTTCATGGCTGCAATCACTATCTGCAGTGAGCTTTGATCCTAAGAAAGTAAAATCTGTCACTGCTTCTACTTCTTCCCCATCTATTTTCCAGGGACTGATAGGGCCTATAAATACTAGAAAAACAGGTTTAAATACAGCATGATGACGACGACAACAAGCCTTCTTAGGCTTCTCTTATGTAATCTATTGGTGGAAGACTGACAGAAGTGTGTTCAACTGTAAAGTTCCCATCACCTCATCTTCCTGATAAAGTAACATTTTTCCCTTGTAAACAGCTATACTGTAATTGTCTCTCCTATTTATAGACACTGCATGAAGCCTTCTTATAGGATCTGTAATTAATATTGGATCTTTGCTAGTTCACACAGACATGCAGTGTTTCATTACCACATAGAAGAATGTTAATATGAAACAGTCATGTATTAGGACTGGGCAGTCAGAGTTATTTCTGTAACTCTAACTATTCTTTTTTCAAAAAGCCACAGGAATTGGAAATAACTGCACTTGTCTTGAAGTGGCAGCATCACACTTAAAATTGTTTATATAATACAGTACAGTATTAGTATTAATATGGATATAGCTACAGTTTGTCATTGTATTGGTGTTCCCGAACTTCTGAAAAGTTTATAAATTGTCACTTAATTAGACATTGTCAGTGTTGAAATGAACAAAAGAAAAATTGATTATATTATAAAGGTCACCCTTGCTTAAAAGCCCCTTGTATCTGACTATAGGGTTTGGTGCTCATCTCCGTTTACAACCAAAAAGCCAGCACTATCTGCATCTGCAGATGTTTCCGTGGACATGTGGCAGGCATGACTAGACACAGAATGCTGTTTACCTTCCCACCAAAGTGGTCCCTATTTATCTATTTGCAATTTCTTGCTTTCGAACTGCTAGGTTGGCAGGAGCTGGGATGGAGCTGGGAGCTCACTCTGTTGTGCAGCACTCGGGTCTCGAACTGTTGACCTGTCAGCCTTCCAGTCATCAAGTTCAGCGTCTTAACCACTAAGCCACGGCAGTCTCTTTTGATTATATTACGAGGACAATTTTTTGTAGCATCACAGTAAGGCCAGCTGTAGCCTCACAATACTAACCAAACATGTGTGTCAGTTTTTGTATGGAAATGTCTCCCATAAACCCTTCAGATGAGTGTTATAGCATATTCACACTTGTATTTTAAAGAAATAAACAGATGGAAGATGTACTTCTAGTTATAGATCATATGAAAGCCTTCTTGATACATAGTCTGATGGTTTTCCTTAGTTCTGGTTTATGTCCTTAGGCAGGGGTTCATCTATGAGTGTGTTTTACTTCTGCTTCCAGGAGCGACGAGGGCAGTGTGGGCAGATGAATTGGTGTTGGGACCGGATCTGGCACATGGGCCGTAGTTTAGGCACCCCTGGTTTAAACAGAGAAAATGGCAGCTTAAAATCTATCTCATCCTGTTGCAAAACAGATTGCAATGTGCTTTTTACTTCTGCTTCTAGTGGCTGGCCAACAGATCATAAAGTTTGGGCACTCCTGCCCTTAAGCTTTAGAGATCAGCGCTTCGATTATTTCTTTGTAACTGTTTTATGATACTATTATTTATAGTTGTAGTTTAACATAGAGAACTTTCCCCTTGTTTTTACAGCCTGATGTACTGCCTCCACTCTCAGAAGAGCAGCTTAGTGCCCTTCTGGAAGAATGTGTGCAAACTGTAAGAAGAGTAAACAATCTTGCCTTGACAGAATCTCAGGGATCTTTTTTTGAGGGAACGCATCCTTGTTGTGACATATTTCAAAACACCCTTCCAGACTCCAGGAATGAGTTACTGGATGATTTTCAAACTAGGAGAATGCTGGGAAGTGAAAAAATGGTTGCATTCGAAGAGAAAGACATGGGCTCAAATGATATGATGGGAACCTCTTCTTCTAATCTCAGCAAGCCATCAGTTGAATCTCACCTGGCAGAGAAAAATGAAAATGATAACCAAGCAATCCAAGAGAAGACAGCACACACCGGCGCCTCTGAAGGCTACTTCATGTCACTAGCCCTCAGCACAGACAGGCCAAAGAAACCTTTCTTCCTTGATGAACCTTTTCTTTGTAACTCCCTAAACAGTGAAGTGTCCACAGATGTCAACATTCCTAGCATGCCACTGAAAACCAGAGAAGGTGAGGTTCTTAATAGACTTTCAGAATAAGCTTTTGATTATGATTCTGAAAGCTAAAGCAAGTTCTCACGAAAGGTATGCACTAATGTATTATGATTACACTGATGTAGCAAAAAGCCTTTTCATAAGGCACAAAGTAATGCCAAGAATAACACAAAGTTTCAAAATGTTTCTGACATTCCTCAACTGACAGAAATAGCTGTGAGATTAGTACTCTCAGAAAAAGTGAAATAATGATTGATTATGTCAGGCAACAAAGAAGCTGGATATAAACATTTGAGTTATCTCTTTGATAGGCATGAATTTTCCTCTGAAAACTGCTAACACTACCTGGTAATAACAAACAGGGAACATCTATCTCCAGTTAAATCTTAGATACATTTCTAATTATATCTCCTATTAAAACTGATCTGTGTGGCATTTTATAGAACAATAAAACATTACTCTGTTCTTAGCACACCAACCTATTGTACATGGTTATAATCTTGTTCGGATGTTCTGTACTAAAAACTTGTATACCATTATTGAGTAGCAGCCTCTCATCCAGCAAAACACGTGTTTGGAACATTAGATTCAAAGGTGCCTGAATAAACAATTGTATGCTCTCTTTTTAATGAAGTAAAGTAGGGGCTCTCAACTTTACTGCACCACGGGCTGGACAATTCCCCCTCAGACCGTGCTGAGGGCTGGACAAAATGGCGGCAGGTGCATTTGTGTATGCATGGGTGCAATTTTTGCATGCATGTCCGCATCTGCTTCTGGGGTTGTTGCCGTGGGCTGGATGGAACTGTGTCAGGGAGCCAGTCCACAGGCCGTAGGTTGCAAACCCCTGATGTAAAAAGTTTCAGGAGCCAGCACAAATGAGAAGCTTAATAAATGACCCACTTTTCATCTTTATGGAAAATAATTATTTAATAGATGATCCTTTCATGTTTTCTGTTATTTACTACTTACTACAACTATACTGCCATTACATCTACCGGTACTTATTATTATCCAACAGAGCTTTTCCAAATTGTTCAAGGCCCTTTATAGTCTATCCAAGGGGGAAACGATTTAGCATCCTTGGTAGCCCATTGTGACTTGTTTGCAAAGCATTTTGTAGATCAAATTGCTCACATTCTTTCTGGCATAGACACTGTAGTTTTGGTGGTTTCCACTTTGATAGGCCTGTGGCCTCCGTTAAATCAGTTTTTTAGTGATTCTTTTCAGTTTGGGGCAACTCAGGGGCATTATCAAGATTTTTGAGCAGGGTAGGTAGGCATTAAAGTGAGAGTGGCGATTTTAAGGAAAGTGAGAGTGGAGATTTTAAACTAAGATGCCTCCTGGTCACAGACAAATAAAACAATAACTAGAGCCAGTAGAAAGCAGAGCCAGTCCAAGTAGTTTGATCCCCCCCCCCACCTTTCACATTTATAGTAACAACACTAAAGTCCATAGTTTCAGAGACAAAGTCTGGTTTTTAGTCTTCTTGGAGGGCTCATTGAACCCAATGACTCACATTTTAGAGTTATTTTAGGATGTCTCTTTATCTACTCCAATTTTCTTCATTTTCCTTGAAAGTGAATCATTTGCCCAGGGGTGGGGTGAGGTGTGTGGGATAGCAAGGTCATAGCCTCTTAAGAAATGGCTCCTGGGTAGTAAGGAGGGTTTACTTTGGCCTCTCAGCTGCATGTCTTCCATCACCCAGATTAGCTCTCAGGCTGTCAGAGCCCCTCTGCCATGGGACTCTTCATCCTGCCTGTACTTCTACCCCCTAGCTGGTGCATCTTCCATAAAAGGGAAGGGTTTCACAGGCAAGGTATTTCATGCAATGGTCCTTCCTTCTCGGTAGCTGACCCAAGCAGTTACTTGCTCCTTAACACTCTGGCTAAAATTCAGAGCCAACACCTGGATTTATTCACCTTGGAGTGCTCATTGGACCCAATGACTCAAAACTGATTATTTTAAAATGCTGTATAATAATAATAATGTTATGTCAGAAATTATTCTTGATTGAAATTTTTTTTGCAGAAGAAGCTCTGCTCAGGGAATGCTCAAATGAGGCTCTTTTCATTTCCTCAAGAGTTGGGACAGAGATGGGCGCTCAATCCATCATGCAGTACCTGGATCTTGAACTGTCGACTTGCCAGGCTTTCAGCTAACATTGCAGCCCCATGCTTTATTTTTTAAAAAGTATGGAGCAATAAAGGGGGGGGGGCTAAAAGATTCTGATTTTCACACACACACAAGGACACAGGGTGGGAAAATAAAAATCTCCAGTTAAGCCAAAAATAAAGTATAAAAGAAACTGTCAGGGTTCCACAAAAACTTCCAAAGTTAGAAAAGAATAAAAGGGTGAAACCCCACAGCCTCCATGGCTGATTGTCTGCTAGACCAACACACCAGGCTTTCCCCACTAGAGCAATCTAACCTACCCTAAGCACTAGGAGTGCTGGACTTCTCTGGAGCCCTTCAGCAAGATAGACCAGTTGGCTAGAACTGGTCTCACAGCATTCTGCTCAGGAGAGCCAAAAACTAAGTGCCATCCCATATGCTGACAACAACTCTTATACCCATCCTTCCCTCGCCTTATCTCACTTAGCCAACCAGGGATAGGGCATCTATAGGAAAACCGCTTTCTGGCTGATATCCCTGGAAACTTTCTGCATAGAACTCTAGGATTATTTTGCACAGAGTGGGATCTCTAATTTTTAAACTGAAGATGGCCCCACTTCCTGCTAGAATGTGACCCCCAAGTCCCTTCACAACTTGAAATCGTACCTCTGGACCAAAAATAGTTCCTCATACTTGCCCTAGGCCAGGGATTCTCAACCTGCAATCTGTGGGCCGAATGCGGCCCACAACGCCATTTCATGTGGCTCCACACTGCCTCCACCACACCAGGAAGTGCCATGTGGTGGAGGAAGGGCAAAATTGCCATCTGGCCTCTAAAGCTGTCTGAGGGAGTATGACCCGGCTCCTGGCTTAAAAAGGTTGAGAACTCCTGCCCTAGACAGTGGACAGCAGTGTAGCTGGTCACAATGATAAGTATTAGTTCTTCTTTCATTTAAACATTTTGACTACTTTCCCCCCAGTAATACAGGAATGTTTTATTTCTGTGCAGATGAGCTGAAACATGAAGATGGGAATGAAGAGTAATATCCTTGAAATTCAGCCACCATCAGTAAATTCAATTTTACTAGGTCTTGAATTACATAGTTGACATTATTTTTTAAAATTGTTGGTCATATTTAAGCTATGAATATTTATTATTCAGTACAATATTTGTCCCATGATACATTTTTTGTCTCATTATTTGTCGGACATCTAAATAAAGCATGCCACCAGCTAGAATCCTATTGGTTATTTAAGCCAGAGTAAATGCAGTTTTGTAAATTTCAGCATTGAATTGTTATTTGTTAGTAAATCACTGCTTCCACTTATTACTGCCAGGAAGTCATGGCATTTGGCATGTGATGAGGAGTATAAACAGTGATTCATTAACTAGCAGCAATTCACTTCTGCAATTTACTCTAGTGAAAATAACCGGTGAAAACTGGTGAAAATAACTGATAAGATTCTGGTCAAGCTGTTTAATTGATTGTAGGAAATAACCTGCATACAGTTAATATTTAACATCTAAACATCAAATTTTAAAGTTTTGGTTTCATTTTTAAATGAAAAATCTTGAATCTTTCTTTGGACATAAAGAAAATAAACATGTTTGTTCCTGTAACGTCACTGTGAATTTAGTTCATTATCATCTTTGTGGAAACAAGAGAAGGACTCATATTCCTTATAATGATTTGTTATTTAAATATGAAGAGAAGAACTATTTACAAGTTTATCCTAACAGGAGGTATGCAAAGCATGGGGTGCTAAAAGCTCTCCGTTTCTCTTTTAAACTTGATTTTCTGCTACTTAATGGCATCAGGACAAGTTCATTCCTGTGTGATATTTTGTGGGGAAGATTTATACCCGTGATGGTGAACCTTGGCACCCCATATGTTTTTGGACTTCAATTCCCAGAAGCCCCCATGAATCCACACAAATGGGTTTACTGCGATTCATCTGGCCCATGGTGCCCGTGTCGCTCCTGAAAGCGGAATTAAAACACGCCTGTACGGGTAGGTTTAGAAAAGAGCAACAACAATACTAATTAAATGGAGGGTATTATCAAACAAAAGTAGGATTATAATAAATTACGCTTCATACTAAGAATGATAATGTGAGAACAACATTGTAGCTAAAGTACAGAAGTTATTTACACTAAATTTTCAGGTTATTTGTGTCTCAGAATGTGGCTGTGTGCGTATTATGGGTTGTAGCTTCTAGTAACAGGATGTACTTTTATAAGGAGATCAATGATATGTATGACTGCCCACATAGACTATCATACCACACATACCATGGTTGCACTAATATGCTGTAGAAATCACATAGGCTAGTTATGCATCTGTTGTGTAGCCAAATCCATTTCTTTGCTCTTTCTTTCCAAGACCACATGTCTTGCTGCTGACTTTCCAACTTGAATGCTAAATTTTAATCCTACTGATTAGTACGACTTTTAAGTTTAGTTTTGAGAACAATTTTTGTACTTTGGGGAATTCAGTCCTTGGCTTAAAAGCCAGGTTGGCATAACCAGCACAGTCAAAGAGGAGAGCCCAGGTAAAGGAGCCGATAAAACTGATGTCAGAGTCAAATGAAGGTATAAAGGAACAGATTTAAACCTGCTGGTACAGGATGTCCTAAGAGTGGGGAGCAGTTTGGCAAATCATCAAAAGAGCAAATGGCAGGCCAGCCAAGTAAAGGAGGGAAAAACTAACATATACTTGTGCTTTAATTACAGAAATAGAAACTTGGCAGCAAACAGCTAAACAATTGAATATGGTAGAGAAATTGTCTTGTAGAACTTTTCTTCTTCCGTATCTAGGCCAGACATGAAACTACCAAAATGAAGGCACCTTTGGGTGAGTTCATTCTGCAGTTCCTTCCGCCAGACCCAATGTGAGAAAAATTAGCTGGCAATACAAGGTTTCCATTATCAGGGTACGCCTTATTGTGGTTCAAAAATACCACAATATTTGAGGAGGCTCTTTCTTTGTAATCCTTTATAGAACTGATATCTATTTAAAGAGTGAAAACTAAAGATCTCAGGCTGGCTGGGTAGCAAAGTGGTTTAGGTACGAGCCAGATGTTAACAATTTGATTCTCTACTATGCCACCTGGGAGAAGAGACAATCTGTGAACTGCACAGTCCTAATGTGCCCCCAAAAGAAGGGCATGCAAACACCATTTTTTAACCAAAGAAAAAAAATTGATGCTCCTCTGCCCCCACCATTTGGACCTTCTCAATCTAATTTCATTCCCTTAACTATGTTCCATTAATTCACTTACCCTCTGTCTTCCCAGAATGACATTGTTTTCCGTACTGGCTTCTGTCCTTTCCCTTTTTATTAATATATACTTCATAAAATTACCCTAAATCTCTTGAAAAAAAGTAAATTTTCATCAAACTTTTAAAAACTTTAATCTCACCTATCAATTTATCATTAATTGCTATATTCCAATATTCTTTATAGCATTCTGTTATTTGAACATCAAATTTCATTTTCCATTTTTTGGCAATAAATTTCCTTCCTTCCTTCCTTCCTTCCTTCCTTCCTTCCTTCCCAAATTTTTTGTATAACTCACATTTCCACTATAAGTAAAATATGTACCTCTATCTTTATTACATCTCCAACAAGTTTCAGAATTATTTGTTTTATATGAGTTCAATTTAACAAGTGTTAAATACCATCTCCATTATAGCAATTCTTTTTAATCCTTATAGACATATTCAAAGCAAAGCAAAGCACTCACACTTATATACAGATCTTAAATCAGTTTCCCACCATTCTTAAGCCCTGTTGCTCACCCTTTGAATTCACCAATATTCTATAAATATGCTTATTATACCTTTCTTTTATCTCCTGGTTTTCCTTCAGTTTCCAAAATTACTTCTTCAAACTTAGTCAAATCTCTAAATTGTCCATATCCTTTCACCCAGTCTTCCATTCATATCTACAACTGAGTTACCACTAAACAATTTGCTCATTCTCATTCTCCTGATAACTCCTTTATACACTTCCTACTTTATGCTCTATTTAACTAATCCTTCAGCCTTCTGAATATTTATTACATAGAAAATGCTGAAGAGTCATCATAGTCTGTACCCAGAAAACCCTGTAAAGGATTGACATAAATCAGAATTAACTGTTGAGCCAAATGCTTGAAATATATATAGTTTGCTATGACTACAGTAATTGTGGAGACAAGTTTGCTACTGAATTGTTCTGGTATAGTCTTGCACCACATGGGTACCCATAAGCATATAACTTGCTCTCCTAGATGCTTGCTAGTTATTTCTGTTGCAATTGGTTGATGAGTATGGAATCTGAATTGTTCCCTTTGTGCATTTTTCCTTCTATTATTCCTGGTAAAACATCTCCCTAACCTTTGGGTACTTTGCATTTCCCTCTTTTAATGACCTTCTTAGTCCTATTAGCTACAACAGAATTACATGCAGTCTCATGTCTTTCTCAGAACATGTGCAAGGAGACTGAACAGACTACAGTTGCTGACTTTCCCTTGCCTTAACATTTCACCTAATAAGACAAATGTCACCATGGTTGACATCATTTATATGTAAGACATTACTTACAAACGTCAGATGGTCTGCTGAAACCACAAAGGTCTTTCAGTATGTTCTCACTGATCTGGCTAACCCTGACACGTTCCCATTTTCTTAGTGGTAGGGTCAGCACTAAGGTCATGCTGGCAGCACATATATGAGAACCAGAACAATGCAAGCAAAAAACATATTGTTCTGTAATATTTAATATTTTATTTATGCTCATGGATGTTTCAGTTTCTTCTTTCCCTTCTCCCATTCATGCCAATTATTAGAAAAGTCCTGCAAGTCCCCCACCCGTATAAGGACCAGTATTCCTTAAGGGGCTGACCTTATACTTTTAAAGACAGTACTATCGAATATGTAAGAAGTCATGGATGGACAACTTCCACCTTATTGACATCCCCAACACCACTGTTGCTGATGTTGAATTTACTCTGGTAGAAACAACAGAAGGACAAACAATCTGCTTTCCCTTTTTCCGTGCATCTTTTTTACATTTAGAATTGTGCTTCTAGGAGTAAGCTTCCACCTGCAAACAAAATACATGGGAAGTACACACCATTTTAAAAAGGACGAATAGCCATTTTATTCACCATTACGCAGGTTACCGTAGAGCCGTGATGGTGAACCTCAGCACTCCGGGTGTTCTTGGACTTCAATTCCCAGAAGCCCAAGTGTCTGTGAATTCACATGAATAGGTTTACTGTGCATATGGGACTGCGGTGGCTCAAGTGGTTAAGACGTGAACTCAAAGACTGGAAGGTTGGAGTTTGATTCCTGAGTACTGCATGATGGAGTGAGTTCCCATCTCCTGGCAACCTAGCAGTTCGAAAGCAAGAAATTGCAAGTAGATAAATAAGTACCACATTGCTGGGATGGTAAACAGCATTCTTTGTACTCTGGTGTTGAGACATGCCTGCCACAGGTCCATGGAAAGGTCTGCAGATGCAGACAGCATTGGCTCTTTGGCTATAAACAGTGGAGCAGTGATCCCTCAATGGAGGTGTGGTAGAGAGTTGTGGGCTTCTCACTAGTAGTCTCCTCTTAGACATCACTCATCTATCCTCCTCTTGGTGCAAGCTGGGAACTTAATTGTTAAGGAAAGGTCATGATATAGTGTCTTCTTGTATACTTCATTGGCAGCAACAAGAGGGTGATTGTGTGTATAGGACAAGCATTCAGCCTTATCCCAGGCAAGAAATCCTTTCACCACGGAGGATCAAGGAGTAGGGGTTGATAATGATGAGCTGGGCTCAGGAGGACTGATACAAGGGTGGTCTCCCCATCCCAGTGGTCTCATACTTCATGGATACAGATTCACCTTTGATTTCCAATCCTTGGCAACTCAGCATTGGGATGAGAAGGTGTGCATCAGATGGCAATTAAATCACGCAATGCAGGGATTTGCTGCATATGTTGTGCCAATGAACAATCCAAGCTGTGGACTTTTGATAAATTCTTCATTCAACAAACAATCAAACTGTAATACATATGGTGTACTCTCCTGGTAAGTGAGGAGTGCTTTAGGTCATCTTGCCTAGGTCACAATGCCCTCCTTTGGTATACTTTTTGTGTGTGCGTGTGTGTATTTTCAGAGGCACTAAGCAAGAAGTAAGTCTTTTGCAAAAAAGGGGAAAAAACCAATCACAAGTCACTGTATCTGCCAGCAGGCATTTCAGTTACTTAGCAAACATAGCTTTTTCATGCTAGCACTTTTTCTAATGAGACATTACTCATAATGTTCTTCCTCAACCACAAGCATCTGTCATGAAGTGACATGTTCCTAGCTCACCACCACAGGTTCCCTTTTTTTAAATGTTAGGGTTAGATCTAGGTTGCTGAAAGAAGCCAGTCCCAAGCAAAGAAGTGTTCAGTACCACAACTGGTCAAAGCTAACAGTCTTTCCACAAAGAACCATTTTTGTTTAATTCACAGTTTCTTTGTTTAGCTTATAAAAATATGTTGTGGCACTTTAAAGACTACTGCTGTATTTCAGTGTTAGCTTTCGTGGATCAGGTCCACTTCATCAGACATGGGAGTGAGACTTCATGGCATAAATCTATACATGTAACATACAGACATTCAGAATGGTTGGCATAACAGATAGATGTGTGATTGTGTTTTGTTTTTTACAATTGGTAATACATCTTGCATCGAGTTGAGGAGGACAGTGGAGGACAGAAGTGCCTGGCGGACAGTGGTCCATGAGGTCACAAAGGGTCGGAATTGACTGTGCGACTGAACAACAACAAAAATATATCTTGGTGAATGTATTATTGTTAATTCGCCCATGCATGCATTCACATATCCATTAATATTTATTATTTGTACCCTGCCTTTATCCCCAAGAAGATCCAAGGTAGCTTAGAATATTAGACAGTATTAAAAGCTTTACAATTGCAATAAATTCTTCTTCCTCCTCTTGTGCCATATCTGATTCCGAATATTGGTGATCATCATGGTGATCAGCCATGAGGACTCTCCTGTGACTATAATGCCATGGCCTTTCCTCTGCCTTCCATATCACAGCATGACACCTGTGCCGCTGATCCAACTCTGTGAGTCACTTTCTGGTCCTAAGCCCTTTTGGCATGCAAAGTCCTCCTCAGCCCCAGGCTAGTATTGATGAAGCTACTGCCTTCCATCAAGATGGATTCAAGTGGGATTTAATCCACTTGGGGACTACCACTCTTCCCTGTGGACTTTGCCAAGGCCGCTAGTCCTCAGGGTTGTCAAGTTAGTTAACCGTCACCTGAAGAACCATTGAGTCTCTGGCAGTATGGTCTATTATCATAACAGAATAACCTGGCCAGATCTGAATTAATTATTACACTACTAAAATGATTAAAACAATTTCCTGGTAAAATTAATATGTAAAAATAGTTTATGACAATTTTAAAACCACATAAAAAGTAAAAATAGCATAACAATTCCACATTTAAAGCCCCACTATTGGCAGCCAATTACTAAAAAAAAGCCTGCCTGAAGAAAAAGTATTTTGTGGCTGCTGTTATTAGCTGAGATTCAGAAATCCTTAGATCTCAATGCTATTTCTAGTCCCAACCAGACAAAATTCACAGAACCAGCTGCTAAATGGTGAATCAAAGGAATTCCAGTTGATTTAAAGGTACTGTATCTACCTTTGGTGGTACTACTAGTTCGATTCAGATCCGGATGATCTACTATAAATCTCACATGAACTGGAAAGAAGGAAACAGAGAGAAAAAGTTGGACTGGTGATTCCAAAGTGTTCCAAAGTGAGATAGCTCTTACTCAGAGGCTGCCTAAGACCTGAGTTCTCTTGTTTGAGCTATTCCTTAAAAATTATTGAAGATCCAGGCACACCATCAAGTTGCGTAGGGCCTTTTTAAAGGAGGAAATAAGGGGAAATCAGAGTGGGGAAAGTTTGGCAGCATGGCAGAAAAGCAATAGCAATTATACTTCTATACTGCCCCACTCTCTGGGCGATTTAAAAGGTAATTAGCATTTTGCCCTCATCATGCTGGGTATTCATTTTACCGACCATGGAAAGATGGAAGGCTGAGTCAACTTTGATCCCCATCAGGGTCGAACTCACAACATCAGCAGTTTAAATACTGCACCACCAGGCCTGAGCAGTGTGTAATTTCAGTTATGTGTTATGCCCAAGTGAGAGATTACAGGTTTCAATGTGCCAACTAATCCTGTTTTAAGAAATGTAATAACATTATACATATGGTGGTTGGAATCTGACAACAGTTCCCATGTTGGAAGGCAAGGCAGTTCACTTCCCTGCCTGGTTGTTCATTCCTGGACAAAATAGGGTTTATGGAATCAAGGTACTAGGAATATCTAAAACAAGGGCAAGGATTACCCTCTTAGTAATGATAAAATCCATGGAATATCATTTAGAATTTGCCTTTGGGACCAAGTCCCTTGCCACAACAGGAATTTTAACTCCTCCCTCTATGTCATGCGATCATATGTTGTATTTTCCACCTAACCCACAGGTATGTTGTGTATTTAAGCACATACTATCCTAATCTCATGGAAAGAATAATATTGAATAGGTATAGCTGAGGAGAGCATATAAAAAGACCTTAATGTGTGATGTGTTGGAAATTTTTTCTCCCAATATGATTAATACTGTGTAAACTTGATCATATAATGAAATATGTTGCTTCCTGGTAACTGTGCACCATGGTTAGAATCTGATACCTCTCCTAGCAACTCAAAACATAGATATATTTTCTAATAATATCTATTTACATTAAAGTGTTTACTTCTGAGTCCGTATGTAAAAAATTATAAAACAACTCTATATATCTATAATTTTTACATACGGACTCAGAAGTAAATACTTTAATATAAAGATATTATTAGAAAATATATCTATGTTGATAGCTATTTTATCACCATAAACTGTACATCATCATACAGTTCCTTCTCCTTACTTTCTGATGTCATATTCTTTAAATCCAGGTAAAAAAACAGTAGATTGCAGCCTTTCCAGTTGATTTTTGGTAAATGGTGTTGAGATTTTATGTAAGGATTAGGGTTGAGTACTTCTTAATATTAAGAAATGTGAGGGATGTACTTTGAACAAAGGAGAATTGTGTGGTTAATTTCTACCGAGAATGCCTAAGCTTTGTCTAATAAACTCTTGGTTTTGCAAGCCTCTGTTTACATATGCATGTTAGGGGAATCAACATACTGGTTATCCTTCTGCATGGTTTCTGTTTTTCTTCACACTGAAACTTCAGACTTCCTTTTGGCACAATCAGGCTGGAAAACTTGTTCTTAATATTTATATTTTGAATTGATTATTTGCACATACTGAAAGCCCCAGTACTGAAAAATGTAGGAATGTGGCCTTCATTTCCAACTTTTGAACCATTTTGGAATGAAATAACCTAACATTTTGGACATCTTGAATGCACGTCTTTTTCTGGCTAAAAGGATTACTTTAAGCAGATTTCCCTGAACACTGCAGATCCATTCAAACTCATTCTTAAAAGCTTTCTATAAACTGAGACTGTAAATCTTTGCTCTAATTCATTTTGAGTACCTTATTCTTTTTCTTACTATTTTGCTGCTTAGTTATATTTTGCCTCTCTTATGTGTATGTAATATTACTCATGTGATATAAGATTCTGCTTCTGAACACATTCCAGGTTTGTGTTATTTATTCATGGTATATGTATAATGTTATTACAATGTCTTAAAACAGGATTAGTTGTCCTATTACTGTCTACAATTTCTCACTCTAATTTGGGTGACACAGTTACAGATGGAAACATATTTGAAAACTAAAATCATATTGAGATCTAGAGATACATTGATAAGAATGGTTGCTACCTCTTAACAATTTTTGCCAACAAATAATGCTCCATGCAAGTCAAATTAAGAGACTAAAGAAAATAGGGAAAACAATTAGGCCAGACATGTATGACCTAGACAACATCCCTAAAGAATACACAGTGGAGGTGTGGAACAGAGTTAATGGCTTAGACTTGATAGACAGAGTGCCAGAAGAATTATGGACAGAGGCACGGGACGTCATACAGGAGGCAGCAAGGAACACCATACCAAAAGAAAAGAAGCGTAATAAAGCAAAGTGGTTGTCTGACGAGGCTCTTAAAATAGCGGAGGAAAGAAGGAATGCAAAAGGCAAAGGAGAAAGGAAAAAATTCAACCAATTGAATTCAGAATGTCAAAGAAAAGCAAGGAGAGATAAGGAAACCTACCTAAATGAACCAAGAGAACATTTAAAGCAAAAATGACCATGATGGGGGCCAAAAACAGCAAGGATTTAGCTGATGCAGAAGACCCCATGGTCAGTGGTCCATGGGGTCGCAGAGGGTCGGAATCGACTGTGCGACTGAACAACAACAACAGAAGAGATAAGGAAAGGTGGCAAGAGCACACAGAGGAACTTTACCAAAAAGGACCTCAACATTCCTGATAATCACAATGATGAGAACATTGAACTCCAGCCAGACATCCTAGAGAGTGAAGTCAGAAAGGCACTAAAAAGCACTGCAAACAACAAAGCCAGTGGAGATGATGGTATCCCAGCTGAATTTTTCAAAGTAAAAGATGATGCAATCAAATTATTGCATTCTATATGTCCGCAGATTTGGAAAACACAACAATAGCCACAGGATTAGAAAATATCAGTATATGTTCCAATCCCAAAAAAGGGTAATGCCAAAGAATGTTCAAATTATCAAACAAATTGCGCTAATCCTACATGCTAGCAAGGTGATGCTCAAGATAATGCAGGATAGACTTCAGCAGCACGTGGAGAATTACCAGAAGTGCAGGTGGGGTTCCGAAGAGGCAAGGGGACTAGAGACTACATTGCCAACATACATTGGATCATGGAGAAAACAAAGGAATATCAGAAACAAGTCTACTTCTGTTTCATTGACTACACCAAGGCCTTTGGCTGTGTGGACCACATAAAAATGTGGCAAGTAACTAAAGAGATTGGAATATCAGAACACCTTATATGCCTGTACAAGAGTCAAGAAGCAACAGTTAGGACAGAATATGGAATGACAGAGTGGTTTGGAATAGGAAAAGGAGTAAGACAAGCCTACATTTTGTCACCCTGCTTATTCAACTTATACACAAAGCACATAATGTGCAATGCAAAGTTGGATGAATCACAAGTTGGGATCAAAATTGCTGGGAAAAACATCATCAACTTGAGATACGCAGATGATGCTACCCTAGTGACAGAAAGTGAGGAAGACCTAAAGAAGCTGCTGCTTAGGTTGAAAGAAGAGAGTGCAAAAGCTGGCTTGAGACTCAGCACCAAGAAAACCAAGATAATGGCAACAGGTCCTATCAGTCCCTATAAAATAGATGGGAAAGAAGTAGAAGCAGTGACAGATTTTACTTTCTTAGGATCAAAGCTCACTGCAGATGATGATTGCACCCATGAAATAAAAAGGCGACTGATTCTTGGGAGACAAGCTATGAGAAACCTGGGGAACATAGTTAAAAGTAGAGACATTACTTTGCAAACAAAAGTCCACGTAGTCAAAGCAATGATATTCCTGGTGGTAATGTATGGTTGTGAGAGCTGGACCATTAGGAAAGCTGAGCACAGAAGAATAGATGTCTTTGAGATGTGGTGTTGGAGGGGAGTTTTGAGAGGATCCTGGACAGAGAAGAGAACAAATAAGTCAGTCAGTCCTAAAAGAAATCAGCCCTGACTGCTCTTTAGAAGAACAAATAGTAAAAATGAAGCTGAAGTATTTTCGACATCAAATGAGAAGGGAGGATTCACTTGAGAAAGCTTTGATGCTGGGAAAGGTGGAGGGCAAAAGAAGAAGGTGGCGGCCAAAGATGAGATGGCTAGATGGTATTGTAGACACAATGGACACAGAGGTGGGCGGGTTAATGGGGGTGGTGGAGGACACAGGTGCCTGGCGGGCAATGGTAAAGGGTCGGAATCGACTGTGCAACTGAACAACAAAAGCTATGACTTCTTCCTCTGATGTTTGTACTTTACGAACTCAGAGGACATAATATATTCTTCCTAATTCCTTCTGTTCAAATTTCTAGTAATGGCGAGAGGGAGCACCGTGTGCAAAAGCAATTCCTATGCACTGCTCTACACAATTTCTTTTAATGTTTTATACAAGTCCTTTTCTAATTTATCACTTTTAATATCCAGGTTCTCCCAATGGAAGCATTTTAATGTAAATGTCTCTAGTACTTGCATTTATACGTGCTACTTCCCCAGTATTTTTGGCATACAACAGGGATTTTCAACCTCTGGCCCACAATACCATTTCATGCAGTGATGGGCATGGGCCGGTTTACCCCGGTTCTGTAGAACTGGTGGTAAGAATCTCGGGTGGTCTCTGGGGGGTAGTAAACTTCCCGGGAGACCACCTGGCATGCTTACCTTTTTTTTGAGGCTACCGGTTTGGTCGCCTCTCCAGCCGCACGACACATGCACGCTCCAAGCACAAAATGGCTGCTTGGCTCAGTGTGCATGCGTGTTAAGATATCAATTGACGGGCATGCATCAATTGATATCTTAACATGCATGCACACCTAGCCAAGCAGCCATTTTGTGCTTGGACTCAGTGGGCATGCATCGGGTGTAGGCTGCGGCCTGGTGCTAGGCCAGGCACCCGCCTGCGGACTCTGCTCGCCATGCTGAGCAGAGGCCGCGGTGGGTGGCAGGCTGCATGGCCCCGGGCTGATTGCCCACATGCCCTGCACTGGGCGGCATGGGTAGCGGAGGCCGCATGGATGCCAGGCCAAGTGCCTCTACTGCCCACACTGAGCAGCCCCCAGGAGGAGGATGGAGGACCCCCCATGGCCGCCATGCCCAAGAACACTGCCGTGTGCTTCCTGGTAAGTTTATTTATTTATTTATTTATTTGCAGAGTGTGGGAGGGATTGTGTGTGTGCGACGTGCATGTGTCCATGTGTGTGTGTTCAGGGTGAAGGGTGTGTGTGTGTTTTGTTGTGTGTCGTGTATGTGTGTGTGCACGCGTGCTTGTGCAGTCTTTAAGGTGCCACAACATTTTTGTCTTTTTGTTTTGTTTACTTCCTGATATGGTTGAAACACAGGCTGACACGGCTACCATTTCAAAAGTAGCCATGTTAGTCTATGTTTCAATCATATCAGGAAATAAACAAAAAGACAAAAATGTTGTGGCAGCTTAAAGACTAACTGCTGTATTTTAATGTAAGCTTTTGTGGATCGAATCCACTGGGATTAGGTTGGCTAGCATAACAGATAAGTTTATAAATCAGTGTGGCTTTTTACAACCAGTAATAATGTGTATTTAGTGTGTTCTGTTATGTGTTTTTATGTGTATTTTTATTGTTTTTATGTTTATTTAATGTGTATTTAATTTTTGTTTTTATTTGTATTTTTATGTGTTTTTTTGTTTATTTAATGTGTATTTAATTTTTGTTTTTATTTGTATTTTTATGTGTACTGTATTTTTATGTATTTTATCTTTGTCTCCGCCCACGTCATTGGCTCCTCCTATGATGTCATGACATTGGCTCCGCCCACAACATCAGCTCTGCCCACAGTGTGGTAGTAATTTTTTTGGCTGCCCATCACTGATTTCATGTGGCCCCCACTGCCTCCACCACACTAGGAAGTACCATGTGGTATAGGGCAAAATGGCTGTCCAGTCCCCGAAGCTGTCTGAGGGAGCGTGACCTAGGCCCCGTCTTAAAAAGGTTGAGAACTCCTGGCATACAGTTTTAACTTAGAGAACGATACTGTCAAATTTGGAGAAGTGGGGGAAAACCAAGGGATATTGTGTTCTAGTAGACATATTAATTTGGTAACACAAGCAAGTTAGTTTATATCAAAATATAAATCAAACAAATGAGCATCCTCATGGCATGTTGTTATATCTGGATGTGGGTTCTGTGCTGCTTTTAAAACACTGTAGTTCCATTGTTCAATATTTTCCTCAGCAGAAAGATAATTTGTTAGTTCGGTTAACAGCCATCTTTTGTTTCTAACTAGGCGAAATCTGTGGTTGTGTTCATTGCACAAATTCTGCAAAAATTCAACCCTGTATTAAATGAGTGGAACTCTAGGTGGGAGGTGGACCTGGATTTAATACATCCATGCCTCCCTCCCTCCCTCCCTCTCTCTAGACAGTTTTACTACTCAGAGATAAATTGAAGCACTGTTGAAGCAGCAACCTAAATCCTCTCCTGTCAGAAGCCTGGCACAAAAGTCAGCTTTAACCGGTCTCAGGGAGGCAAACTGAATGGGTATGTGTTAGGTTTTCTAAAACAACTGCTAGTGGTGGAAAAGCAGCGACAGCGTGCCAGGTTTTGCTGTACTTTGCTTCACAGTCTGTAGCTGTGATACTGGTGAAAATTCAGAGGGAAAAATTAACATGTTTTTTAAAAGGTGCTACGCAAGACAACTGACGTAGGGTTGCAAGGGCAACTAAGGAAGTGGCATTTGCAAAGTCATACTTAAGAATTGCGACAAATGTTTGCATAACTTGCTGGAAACAGTTGGCATCTTTTACATGTGAACCTAATTTAACAATGTGCTTATATTTACCTATTTGTTTCCAGAATAAAAGGTAGTCTCTGCTTCTTCCCAAATGAATTGGCACACTGAATTCTTAAACTTGCTTCCTGAGCAGTGTCCTATTAGGGAGTGTTGGACACATCTGATTCAAATTCCCGTTAAATTACTGAACTCACTGGTGATTTGGGCCAAGGCACTGTCTCTCCTTAAGGGATATAAATCTTTGTTCCTTTTGTTCTTGTAGACATGTTTTTGTGCATATTGTGCTTACTCTTTTGCAAAAAATAAAATAAAAATTAAATAAAAATTACAGAAGTACTGATTCACTCAATGGGGTGGGATATAAATCTAATAAATATACGAGTAAATAAATAAGTTGTCTTTGCAGATCTCAGCATTTTACCTCAGCAGCACCTAATAAGAAAAAAGGACGTAAGACCCACCTCTACCTTTGAGTGAGGAATGGATAACCTAGTCCACCATTGTCACGCTCTAAATTATATATGATGTGTATGTGTGGGGTATGGTAATGGATTGACTCACTAAAGGAGGCCATAATCTAAATTTAATTGCAAGACCTGAAGAGAGTTATTAATGATGGGACGTTTGAGGTCATTACTTCACAGGGCACCATAATCAACATATTAAACCTGCAGGTTCATAATATGGCAACTTGATGATACATAAAAACAATGGTGTATTATTTCCCTGTAAACACAAAGTTTGACATGTGATATCAAATGTTAAAAATGAACTCTGGTCTATTTGCATAGTTTGCTGTCTTTTAAAGAGAAATACAACAGTGGCCTTGTACAAAAAGGAAGATGATAACTTCAGATAGATGTGTTCCAGATAAGGAAATACATCACCCGGTCAAGCCCATTGAAATAAGTCTTCTTAACTATGACCCTTGGACTGTAAACTAGTTCTTCAAATAAAGCAGTTGGAATCATTACTGGGAAATACAAATTACAGTTGTACCTCACTTAAAGAGCATAATGCGTTCCACAGGATTGCTCTTTATTAAGCGAGTTTGCTCTTTAAGCGAAACACCATTGTAAGTGACCAATGGGGGGGGGGGGGTTTGCAAACCCCAATTTATTTGTTAAGTGAGTGTTGGTTGGTTTTATTTGTTAAGCGAAGCGAACATTCAGAGAAAATTCTGCTCTTTAAGTGAGTTACTCTTTAAGTGAGGCACTCTTTATGCGAGGTTTGACTGTACTTTATTGTAGAAGGCAGAGATTGTACATTGACTGGTTTAAATCTTAGCTAACTTTCCAGGGTTTTCTAGTTAGAAAAAATACAGAAGTGGTTTCCCATTCCCTTCTTCTGGAGGCATGGCTGATAATTCATAAGGCTGTTGTCAAAGTTCAGTCATACAGACTGCCCTCCATATCTGAAGGTTCAATATTCACTGTTTAAATTATCCACAGGTCTAAAAATATTTGATACACAGATTGTTATATGCTGTTATATATTTTGCATATCATAGTTTGTTATATTATACTACCTTCACAAGCTTTCCTGTAGAGTTCTCTTTCACAACATGGGCTTTCTCACACAACAAAGGATGTGCTCACACAGTAACACAAAGGCTGAACTCATTAGCAAATGTTCAGGGCTGACTTTTGGCTAAAATCAAGTGTTTTGTATCTTCCCACTATTTGCAATTGAAAAGGGGACATTTGGCACTAATCCAAATAACAGCCAGAGATCATCTGCTACTGCCAGGTGTAAAAAGCCATATTGATTTGTATACTTATCTGTCATGCTGACCAATCACTCTGTGCCTGTGAACCTGATGTATATATATTGATGCCATGAAGTCTCACTTCCATGCCTGATGAAGTGGACTTGATCCATGAAAACTCACATTGAAATATAACAATTAGTCTTTAAAGTGTTACAGCATTTTTTTTGTTTATTATCTGATATGCCTGGATGAGGGAGTAGAGGGAATTCTCATCAAATTTGTAGATGACACAAAAGTGGATGAGAAAGCTTTTTCTTCTTCTTCTGTGCATAGGCCAGACATGACATTGTCAAAATGAAGGCACCTTTTGGTGAGTTCATTCTGCAGTTCCTTTCACCTGACTTAGTGTAAGAAACATTAGCTAGCAACACAAGGATACCATTACCAGTGTATGCCCAACTGTGGTTAAAAAATACCATAACCTTTGAGGAGTCTCTTTCTGTGCACCCCGGTGGAATAGCTAATACTATATCTTGGAAGACAGGAGCAGAATTGAAAAAGAGCTTGATAAGCTAACAGTGAGCTGAAAACAACAAAATGACATTTAACAGAGATAAGTCCAGAGTTTTAGGCCTAGGGAACAAAAACCAGATACACAGTTACAAGATGGGGGATATTTGGCTCAGTAATATTACAATCGAGAAGGATCTTGGAATTGCTGTAGATCACAGGCTAAACATGAGTCAACAGTGCAATGTGATTACAAAAAAGGTCAACAGTTTTGGGCTGCATTTACCTAAGTATAGTCTCCAAAGCCCATGAGATACTAGTCCCCCTCTAGTCAGCATTGGTTAGACCGCATCTAGAGTATGGTGTCCAATTCTGGGTACCACATCTTAGGAAAGAGGGAAAAAACTAGAGAAAGGCAACGAGGATAATCGGAGGATTGGAAACCAAGCCATATGAGAAAAGACTGAAGGTACTGGGCATGTTTACCCTTGAGAACAGGAGACTGAGAGGGGATATGATAGCATATGCATAATAATGGGCTCAAACTTAGGGAAGCCAGATAGAGGCTGAATATCAGGGGGAAATTCTTAATGGTTATTACAGTACGACAGTGGAACTAACTGCCTTGAGAAGTGGTGAGTGCTCCAAGACTGGAAACATTCAAGAGAGAATTGGACAACCATCTGTCATATATCTGCTTTGATTTGGATTTCTGCGTTGAGCAGGGGGTTGTACTCAATGGCCTAAAAGGCCCCTTCCAGCTTGGTTATTCTACCATTCTATGACCTTGGCAAGCACTGGAATTTACCATGTTTAGATTGTTACACAGTAATACCTCCAATAACGTTTACCTCGGATAACGCTAAGATCGCATAACGTTAAGTAATCTGGGGAGGAGAGTTGGATCGAATAACATTAAGGTCCTATGAGATGGATCGGATAACAACCGCTAAAGCCTGTGCGGTTACAATGTATCTCTATGGAGCTTTAACGTTATCCGATCCATCCCATAGGATTTTAACATGCATCGGATAACACTAAAAATCGGATAACACCAAGACTTGTGGAACCAAGTCTTAGCGTTATCCAAGGTATTACTGTATCATCATCTTAGCCACCATTCATAATGTTTAGGTGTAGTCATGGGTATAAGGTGTTTCACTATCTTAATTTCTTCATTGTCAACATTAAGGTTGTATAGTTCTCCTTAATGTTCAAGTGCAATCCTCCTAGCACACATTTTCCATTCACTTTCATTTAACTTTTGAAAAACTTGTAGGAAGACTGAAGATAAGAGACCAGACTCGAATGATGTAAATACGGATTTCTGTATTTATTGTTTCTTGTATGTAGGAAACACTATTGTTCAATTTACACAGCTTTAAAGTTGTAAAATGGTTACAAATGTATACAAAATATGTTCACTTGTACAAAAAAAGTATGTACTAATAGCAACAACACTGGGAATGGAAAGCAAACAATTCTTCAATTCAGTGTGCAAATTTTTATAAAAATAGAAACACTATAGCTCTACGGGTAGCATTTCCTGATAAATTATTTAAATAGCATATCTACACAAATAGGAGATTAACTATTCCAACAGTAATGGAAAAATAATTTATACAAATAAAAGGATTGGTGTACAAGACGATGGGGAATCAATCTAACACAGCATCATAACCATTCTCAGCATTGTGTCAATGTTTTTTTTAAAACAGGGAATAGGCGTCTTTGCAAAAACAAAAGTTTTTACTATATACAGCTTGCAATCTTTTTGCTCTCCTTAATACTACAGTAGCTTTAAATTTTGTTAGGTTTTTAAACTCTGCTTAATCCAAACAATTTTTTTTCCTTTTCTCAGTCACACAGTAATGAGGTAATATTTGTACATTAAAGTTTCACGTTTGACATTCTTTTTTTCCTAGTAAGAAGCAGCTTGTAAATAAAATTACAAACTACCCCATACCATGAGCAGTCTTTAAAATAATGCTCCTGAAATTCCACCAGAAAGCATGTTTTCTCCTTCACTCACACACGAGTGATAAAGGCGTATGATCTTATGCTGTATCTGCCTGTATTCTACAGCCACCTCAAGGCAGGGATCTTTGTTTTATATATTTACCAATGGCAATATGCCCATAAATGACAGAGTAATAAAGCACCTTTATGACCAAGTCCTTTATTATGTCCAGTATGAGTTTTTATAACACGTTCCACTTCTCCAAATACAACCAAGTTGTTTGTCCTCAAGTGTCAAATGTTCAAAAACATGGTCAGTCTAAAAGGCTACCTGATTCTTTGTTATTCTGCTTAAGACTGATATGAGTGCCCCTGTGGAAATCATAGAGCAATATTCCAAAGGTGCTCAGGACAAGAATCCATTGGAAATATCTCCTGTGCAAATTCTGTAAAAATGATTAAGAGTGTAAACTGACAGTCAATTGTGACCAATGTGAATAATTTGCTATGTTGTCTGCTTTCTTGAGAGATAGAAGACAGCAGAATAGCTAAAATTGAAATATATTTGTGGTTTGGCAATATAATGGCAAGTAGCTGGCTAGGATATTTTGCCAGCTGTCTTGTACAGAGGAAGAAAAATACACAACTGAGAACAAAACATTAACCCAATCTCCACTTGTCTGGTTCTTAATGAGTCCCATCTTGTTTGTGGGAAGATTGCTCTTTGCAAATGAATTATCTTCCTACACTGATAATCTAGATTCACTATAGAACAATAAATAACCTGTATTTACAATCTTACAGTCATGGCGACTTGTAGTAAAACAATTATGTGGATAGTCTTGACGCATTGTGTTTGTTTCAATGTATAGTCTTTTTGTTTTTCATAACATATAGGATAGGTAAAAAATAAATATTTTACACTCTACACTTTCGCTTCTACAAAAATCAATGTTTTAAAAACATCATTAAAAAAGCTACTGCAATTTGTAGAAAAAGTTTTTATATTCAATTGTCTTTTGTCACTTTTTGTGCCATTGTAACCATAGTAAAACAAATGAAATAACAACTGTAGTTCCTTGATGGCCAATACAAGTGCTAAATTGAGATGAAGATGCCCTTTTGCATCTTAATGTTCTTGCCACATCAGTACTAGCTACCTCTGGTATCAAACCTCTGAGTGTTTATTATTATTGTTGTTGTACTATGGCACATGTAAACTTGCTTTACTCGTTCCTCTGAAATCTCCTTCTGATTAAACTGGTACAATCCAGAGTGCCAATATTGTTGCCTCTTTTGCCCCACAAACTATTACAATCTAATGTTGCATGAGGCAAGCCAGCTAGAATAGCTAGTTTTCCTGTGTAATCAAGCAAGATAGTTTCCTTATTAATGGATACGGAATTCGGCTGTAATCCTATGCATACTTATGTGGGAGTAAGTTCCATCTGAATTTACTGGATTTTGCATATGAACAAACATGCATAGGATCATATAGTTTAACAGGTATGTAACAGACCCTCCAATTTACCTGGGTATCAACCTAAGGGAGTCCAGTCCATTTCAAACAACCAAGACAATTGCCTCTAATCTTTCCTAGTCTCTTTTCCTCTCCCTCTTCTATATGTTGAATTGTATAGTCAGTTTTTAAGTAGTCCACAATATATTACAGAAATGTTCTTATTGCAAAAGTGCTATTCCATTGGACCTACAGAGAGGCAGTGACAATGCCCAGCTACACAAATGCCGTCCTTAGAGAAGAGACTATTCGCTCCTGAGGCAAGGAATGTTCTTATTCATGAAAGACATTTGCTTTCTTCTGTGCCAAGAGAGGTCAGATAGGAAGTGTATTTTACTTTTCTCTTTCTGTCTCTCTGTGTTAAAGGCATTCTCTTGAGGCAGGTCATGTATTTTGAGTCTCTATTTTATGAAGGCAGAAGAAAGTTGAAAAAAGGTCCCAGAGTTTGTAGAAACTAAACATTTCAGAAGGTGCAACATCAGCATTTTGAAATAAACTGCCAATCGCCTTGTGATCATGGATCTGTAAGCAAAAAGCAAAAAGAAGTAAGTTAGCACTCTGGTGCACTGTTTTATTTGTAATTAAGTTTAGAACTAGATGCCAAATTCAATAGTCTTCAGTTGTCTTTATTTTATGACTTGGAAATTACATAATTATTTTCCAAAATGTGGAAAGCTTAGGACAGTGGTGGCAAACCCATTGCAAGCATGCCAGAGGGGGCACTCTGAGCCCTCTCTGTGGGCACATGTGTCATGGCCCCAGCACAGATTTTGCCCCTCCCCTCTGCCTACCAGCCCAATGGGAGTGCTTCCTTCCTCCCCCAGCACAGAATTCACCCCACCCCTCTGCCCAGCAGCCCAATGGGAGTGCTTCTTCCCTCCCCCCAGCAGAGTTCATCCTGCCCCTCTGCAGCACGGACAGCAGCCTGTTGATGGGCATCTTGTTTCCTTCCACTACACCCTGTATTTGTTCTGGATGATCTCCCAGGCTTTTAAAACAGATACAACCTGAGATACTGCTTTTTAATTGTAAATACTAAACATTAGATTTTCCAAGCTCATACTGGGTACTATTAAGTTATTTTCTGTGCAGTTTCTTGCTTATAAGAGATGTAGCCCAAAGTACTTGAAAAACTTTTTAAATTGATGAAGTATATGTAATCATGCATTCAATATGGTGACATACTGTCATCAGCAAAGAGAAAGTTGCCATACAGGTCATATTTCTGCATTTTAGTAAAACAAAATATGCTCAGAAAATATGGATCCTTACCTCTACATTCATATTTAAGGTCTGAGAAGAACACCATTTCTTGTGAGAAGACAAATAATCCTAACCGACCACCAGCATAGGTTTTGTCATAGATTGGACCAGAATCAGCCATTATTTTCTTGCCTTCATACATTGTAACTCTGTAAGGAACAGGAGCAATACTTAGTTCTATGCATATTAGAGCATTTTATTCTGGAGGTGTTTACTTTAATCTAAAGTTTTACTAATCCTGTGACGCTTACCTGATGAAACCTGTCTTTGGTCTATGACTGAGATGCCATCTGTAGGCTGTGAAATCTTTCCATCCTATGTGACGAGGGTCATGCCACAGAGTCCGCACCTGCAAAGTAAATATATAAAGGAATTATGTTTGCAAGACCTTGAGATTAACTGGGTGCTTGGATTGCCATTTCAGACATAATTGCAAGGGAGTGAACAGTATATTAAATGCCCTTGGGCTTTCTGTTTCTCATGCTTCACCATGTGGCCTGCATTGATTAAATGTCCAGAGAGAAAGTGACCTACAAGCCTTCCACTGCTTAGGCAGGATATGCATTTTAGCAAGGCACAGGAAACCGGAGGAGGGGGGGGGGGAGAATGATAGATTTTCTTCTATTAAACCTCGGCTTGAAAAGGTTGGAAACCACATGATTTATCAACAAAAAATGATCTCTTACCTGATTGGCTGTATTTCCAGTGTGCCACAATGCATTCCGAAGGTGGGTTCCAGGACCTGTGGTTGAATTCACTACTTTGATAGAAAGACCTGAATATCCTTGAGCTATGGATGGCTCTTTTTCCCAGTAAGTCTGAGTGATTTGCTTCCACATGACGACATAGAAACGACTACTTGACTGATATCCAAACACGAAGCCAGCATAGTCATCATCCCTTTCTGTGTTAATGAAGAATGTGCCACTGAAGTCAACAGCATTAAATTCGTCAAAACCTGAATAAAGAAAATAACACATGATTGTTTAATAATAATAATAATAATAATAATAATAATAATAATAATAATAATAATAATAATAATAATAATAATAATAATAATAATAATAATAATAATAATAATAATAATAATATACATGTTCCCTCATGAACTATTTGTTAAAATCAGTTAATGCATATGCATAGTCTAATAGGTTTTGAACTGAATTAGATAATGCAGAGCCTTTTGGTGAAAAGTTACTAAAGGGGAAAAAGTTTTATTTACTAGTTACATATATCTGTAATAAAACCAGAAAGATCACAACTTGTTTGCTCACCAATTGCAAGTCCAGGATCACAGTTGACAGTTTGAACCAGTTCTTTGCCTTGGTGACGAACAACCCAGTTGGGATCATTTTGAGCTGTTCCCTTTGGATCCAGGGGAACCATTTGAAATCGGCGGAAGTCTGTTTCACTGATGTCAACATTTTCAGGACAATTATCATCAATATCTAGAACATTATCTTTGTCAAAGTCATCTTTGCACGCATCTCCCCTTCCATCACCTGGCAAAAAAGGAGGTTTTTAAAAGTGAATATAAGATTAAGAATGAATTCAAATGCAGATTTCAAATTAAATATTTTCTGGAATACCAATTTTAATTAATTATTCCAATGATTTGGGTGAGTTAATGAAACTATTCTTGACATCAATACCTTTACACCAGTTACATTAACAGTTGCCACCCAGGAAGCAAATCTGATTAATTCCTGACAAAATCCTTTTTTTCTCTACTCTTATTTGATTTATTTTTTAATTTTTAAATAGTGCCACAGTTCCAAAACTCCAAAAGTTCTCCATTCTCTACAAGAAGAGTACAAACCTCCTTATTACTTCAATGAAAAGGGGCTGATCTTTTCACTTCCCTGTATTTTAGTTACTGAGGACAGCTTTGAATGCATGGAAGCCCTGAGTAGACACATGTTTTGAGCACAAAAATCAGTATATCAGAATGAAATAATATTTGCTATGTTAATACAGTAAAACACCGGATAACGATTGGATTAGATAACGCTAAAACCGCACAACATTAAGTAATCTGGGGAGGAGAATTGGATCAAATAACGTTAAGGTCCTATGGGATGGATCGGATAACAACCGCTAAAGCCTGTGCGGTTACAATGTATCTCTATGGAGCTTTAATGTTATCCGATCCATCCCATAGGATTTTAACATGCATCGGATAACACTAAAAATTGGATAACACCAAGACTTGTGGAACCAAGTTTTAGCGTTATCCGAGGTTTTACTGTATTTCTTAATTGTATAGCAAAATAATAAATAAATAAATTGATGCATTATATCACATGTTTCAGAATGCTAAAAATGCAATGCAGACAATAAACCTATTCTTATTAAAACAGGTTTTATTTTGAAAAGGATGAAATTAGTTAGCATGTTCAATCATTACACTGTATATCTGGCTGAATGCTAACTAATCTCATCTACTATAGTTAGAAAACTTGAAAGTGGATTGGTTATCTTACCATCGGAATCAAGCTGATCTGGGTTGGCAACCAATCTACAATTATCTTTATTATCTGGAATACCATCATTGTCATCATCATGGTCACAGGCATCACCTTTCCCATCCTTATCATGATCAGCTTGGTTAGCATTGGGAACATAGGGACAATTATCTAGATTATTTTGATGGCCATCTTCATCAATGTCCTGGTTGCTGTCACACTTGTCACCTATGCGATCAGAGTCAGAATCCGTCTGAAAGGCAAACATAGGAACACGTTAAAGAGAGACTTAAAGAGAGACTAATTTTGACTCAGCCATGACCCAATACACTACTCTTTTGCTGCTAGGAAGTCAATTATTAGATGGAATTCATCATTTCAGTAGACAAACCAGATGTGTAGAAACAGTCCTTTTCATGCTTGAAACCTTTTCCTCCACTGACAAGAATGGAAATGTTAACATGCATGGCAGCTTTTTACACCCTGACATGCATATATGCTGTGAATCTAGTCATGTGTGGTTGGCTGACAGGAAGAAGCTTCCTAGTGTCTTCTTCGTGGCAGTCTTCATTGCAAAAGAAAGTGTATGCTCGTAATATGTTAATGCCTGTATGCCCCTTGCCTCCCCTCACTTGTTCTATTTGTTTTGTGAGGCATCTGCTTACCTAAATCCCATAAATACATTAATTAGACCAGCGTTTCCCAGTCTTTGGTTTTTGGACTTCAATTCCTTGAAGCCTAAGTCAATTCCCCAAAGCACTGATCAACCAATGTACTGACTTAGGTTTCTGGGAATTGAAGTCCACCAGTGTTCTGTGGAACATAGTTTGGGAAATGCTGCATTAGAACACAGAGATATGGAAGAAGTGTTGTAGCTTCAACCTTTTCTTAGCACATTTCCATTTAAATTTTATGTCCACTTTGAATTTTATTTGTTTAGATTTTCAGATAATTCAATATGAAAATACCATCATTTTGCACTTTGTACTTTTGATGACAGTATTTTTTAATTTGCCTCACTGCTATGCAATGCTACATCTTGAAACATGTGTCACAGCTTTTATTCTTTGTAATTATCCAGTGTTGACGTCACACCCACTATAATGTTTCAGCCATACATTGAGTGAATACAAAACTATAAAATCCAACACATTTCTAATTTACTTCAATATACAGTTTGTGGGTTATGTACTTTTATAATTTATTTTCTCACTTTATAATATCTAAATGCAAACTATGACATGAATCAAATTTCTCCAAGTTTCCTCTTTTGTGTTACAATATCTTGAGCTGATGGCTCATGACTTATTCACTGAGGAAAGGCCAGTCACATAAAAATTAGCTAAGCATATTGGATTCCTGAAAAACAAAATGCTAAAATATGTCTTTTCAAGCATTATCACAACATCATTTTCTCCTGTTATCTACTGCTTTGGGAAGAATCTTTTATTAAAGAGTCTAAATGAAGCTTAGGAGGATTTATTAAATAAAAAATTGATACTTTCAACCAGGGGTGCCCAAAGGGTAATATGTAGGATTCATCTAGATTCTGCAAATTTACTCCAATTTTGCTGGGACAATTCAAGCATTCAAGATATGCCCCTGAAGCTATTAATCCTACTGTGTTGTCCATAGCAGGGCTGTAGAAGCTTCAGTCATTGCTGCTATATGACTAAGAAACTAAACAGAAGAGAGATGAATTGCCCTCTTCTTCCCTAGCACTTAGATAAAGATCTGTTATATATCTTAATACTGGAACATGCCTCAAATTGTTTGAATGGAGAAGGAAATATAATTGTGATTAGATATTTTGCACAGCTTTAACTTTCACTCTTAATAGTAAATCTTAGTATTTATGTGAAAATAAATTCAATGTATTCTCAGTCTCAAAACATTTTATATGATGGGTAAGTTTTTCTTTCAGTCTTTTTGATCCAGCATATCTTCTGCTTTAATACTAAAAAATTTGGACAAAATAATGTTCATCTGCACTGTAGTGCAGGTTCAATTATCTTAATTTAACCTCTATGCTAATAGCAAGGAATTCTCTTCCAAATTATTTATTTATTTATTATTAACTTTATGTTTCACATTTCCCCCAAAAAATAGGATTTAGGAGTTCTGCTTCTATTATGCTAGCAGGTATAAGTTCAATATAAGATGTGACTTGCCACTGTCATGAATAGAATTTTCCTGTTTGCAACACATACTTCACTGACAAACTTGGACATTTTATGTTCTCAGGTGTCATATACATTTATTTAAAACGGGAGGTTCCATATGTGTCCTAATCAATAATAATTGTTTATTTTCTTAATTATGTTGCCAACCGATACGTATTACAATACTATGCATGGCAAATAACATGCACAAGTAAGTTAAGACTTGAATGTATAAATGCAGTTTTTATAGGCTAAGTTATTATACTCACCTGGTCTGGATTGTGTTCCATAGGACAGTTGTCACACTGATCTCCAACACCATCCAAATCAGTATCTTTTTGATCCACATTGTGCACATATGGACAGTTATCTCTTTCATTAAGAATGTCTAAACATGCATAGAAAACAATTCAGCTCTTTTAGCACCTTGAGTAATGTGTGCATCAAATTATATTCATTTAGACTATGAATATAGAAAGGAAATAAATATAAGGAAACTACTCAAGAAAGCAAAGCTGTATGACCTCTAGCAAAACTGTTAGAAATGTCACTTTACTTAGTAATTTGTTGGCTAGTACAATTTCTCATTAGTCATACGTCTTTTCACAATCCTGCATGAACTAGTGCACATAATTACTGAAGCAGTGCAGTCCTATCATGAGGGGAAGTAAGCTGTAGCCACTTTAGATGGCAGATTTGTGACACAGGATTATGAAATAATTAAGTTGGAAGGGTGCTAAGAGGCTATTGAGCCCAATCTCCTGCTTAATGCAGGAATTGAAATCAAAGCATATCTGACAAATGGTCATTCTCTTGAATGCCTCCAGTGTTGGAGCACATACCACCTCCCAAGTTAATTGGTTCCATTGTTGTACCACTCTAATAGTTAAGAAGTTTTTTCTGATAGTCATCCTATATCTGGCTTCCTGTAACTTTAGCCCATCATTTTGGGATTAGCAAAAACAGATCCTGCCCCTCCTCTTCATTACTATCTTTCAAGTACTAAAGTATTTGAAGAGTGCTATCATCAAACAAAGAGAGATATGAGGCAATAAGGTTTTCCTGCACTACTACAATGAAATGTACTGCTTCAATTTATTCTAGTAAATCTATTCTATAACTTGTTTTATTATTGTTGAACTGTGCAGCTGAAAGTATTTTCACTAGAACTTGAATAACCAACATGTCCCAAGACAAAGCATATTTAACCAACAGGATCAATAGAATTTCATGTTACTGGGTTTTGGCACTCTGTAGAGAAGTAAGGCAATTGTGTAATAGTCATGTGGTTTTAAATAAAGAGAGAAAAACAATAAAACCTTACCATCTCCATCAATATCCACAGCACAGGCATCTCCTTCTCCATTGTTATCAGTATCTATCTGATCAGGGTTATGATTGTAGGGGCAGTTATCACATCGATCACCAACATCATCCCTATCATAGTCAAATTGCTGTGGGTTATAAATGAAGGCACAATTGTCCTGCAGAAGAAAAATAACATTGAAAACCATATTAAAGCACACAATTTTATTCATGCACTTTGGGTTCAGTTTGTTAAAGCATTTTATGAAAACAACAAGAATGGTAACAAAGGCTTATTAGAAGGACACATTATGTCCTTTGACAAGCTTTCTAAAATTATAAGAGTACACACAAAACAGGTGCAGAGGTAGGCCTCCCTCCTTTATTGCAGGAACAGATACTTTTAAGCTGTTGCTGAGAAATCATAACCAGAATGCTTAGTTCCTCTCCTAGTTCCACTCCTAGTTCCCTCTTCGCCACTGTCGAAACACTCTTCACCATTATTGATTTTGATCACAACTCTTAAAAAAATGTGACCCATTACTGAAAGTGTGGTGCTATTTTTATTTTCCACAGTGCATTCACTCACTCACCCTCTTTTGCCCCGTAGGATAGGAAATACAATTCCGCCTTACTGTGACAGTGGGAAGGAGAAATGCATCTACAGGTAGATCAAACACAATATACTGTACCCTGTCATTTAATCATAGGCAGAGGAGGAACTGGGGTAGCTTTTTCTTTCCTTCTACTAACTTGAATGGGATGGTATTAATGATGACAACACAAGATCTTGCTATATGTTCCTACAATTTGGCTAATTATTTTCCAAGCTTGAGCCCACAGCTATGAAGTGGTGATGGCACCATCTAAACCACAGAAAGAATATCTATGTTTTTCTTAGACTTACCCTATCATCTGGAATGTTGTCATTATCATCGTCATCGTCACAGGCATCCCCAATTCCATCCTTATCATAGTCTTCCTGCCCAGAATTGGGAAGGTTGGGGCAGTTATCCTGCATCAAAGAAAAATCATTATTTTCCACTAATGTTTATATTTCTTGGTAGTTCCATAAAGAGGTGCTGAAATTACAAAGATACCACCTGACACAGATACTGGCTTTGATCGTACCATTAGAATTTTCTCAGAATTGCTAAGAACTATATATGGTTTAATTCATTGTGCTAAGTAGCCATAACGCCTTCCCTAAGATATTTGAAACTTCCTGAAATAAAGAAAATGTAGAAATATGCTTACTTTAGTGCAGTGGTAGGTAGCATTGGCAACACAGATAAGGTTCTCATTCGGCCACCCATCTAAGTCTGTGTCTTCTCCACAAATTTTCCCATCACCAGCATAGCCAGGTTTACATTCACAACGGTACATGGGGTCTGTGAAGTGCCCAAGGTAAATACACTTGGCATGCTTGTTGCAGTCATGCGTTCCATCAGCACATGGGTTACGTGGTTTGCAGGCCTAAGGGACCACAAAGAAACAACAAAGATGTGAATTCACTTGCAAAAATGTGACTACCTCCTCCTTCTTTTTATATATTTGTGAAATAGCTATACATGGAAATAAATTCTTAACATGACATAGGATTTTGTTGTGTGAAAGACTAGGAGTTATCTAAATTATTCTAACTTCATTTAACTGAAGTGGTGTTGCAAATACACATTATTCTTAGGACCAGTTGATAGTAATCAATTCTAAGCAATCATGATTGTATACTAAGAGTGCCATATATGAAAGCTACTATGATTGCAGAAGCCAAAAGCTATTTCCATCATTGTATGTATTGGAAAGTACAGCTCTGATTACAAAAAGAAACTTTTTTCTGTGACCTAAAATGTCGTATCATTGAGTCTGACACCTGATCATCCTAATAAGAGCCCTATAGGACTCTTAAGAAGAAGAAACAGAAGGCTGGTAGTTATCTCAACAATTAGATAATTTCCAGAATGAAATCAGAAATTTATTCCTAATCATAGCAAAATTCATCTGGGTATCAAGGTATAAAGTTTCATTGTTGCAATAATGCTAACTTGTGTATTTCTACAAGCTTTATTTATCTACATTGTTTCAATGTTCCATGTACACAAAAATACTCCAAACTGCTGAAAATATCAAAAAGTCTTACAGTTATGAAAAAACTGTAGGCACAAATGCTTAAAATATATTTTAAACTGTACTTTTTGCAGGCACGTGTTTCAAAATTTCAAGAGCTTACATGCTAAAAATGCAGAAGCTTAAAGCCTAAAAAGGCATGTTGGAAATGTAGAGAATACATCACTAAAATACATCATCTAAAAGTAAAAAGGTATTATAGCTTAAATAGTATTTAGCTGTTAAGCATATTATAAATGACACACGTAAAATTACTCTTAAGTGCTCACCCAGCCAAGCCAATTTGAACCTATGGAGGAAAGTATTGTTCTATTGCTTTATGTCTCCAGTGTGTGAATTGTGGTGTGTTGTCAAGTTGTGTATGTCTCTCCTGGTGTCCCATATTTATAGTTTCCTCAGATATTTAAATTTCCCCTCAACCATAAACAAACTGGTTTTGTTCCTATAAGTTCAAGGGTTTGATGCACCAGCAGAAATTTTATAATAGGAATTTCTATTGTCTTTGCAACTCCTGCAAAATTCTAGGTTTATAACTCATAATCTGGCAAGCTGCCATTATGCTATGGCATTTTATTGTCTAATGGTCAGAACTCAGCAGTTTGCATTTACTGTAATTCTAGGGATAGCAAGACCCAGAAGTGCAAGTTACTGGACTGGCAAATGCCATCTTTGGTCATTTTAACACATTGTGACATTTGACATCTTTCAATACACTTTCAGTTTTCTCTTTTGTTTACTTCCATGCTGAACTGTTAGGAATATTATGGTACAAAGACCTTGCTTCTAGAGTTGGTTGAAGGTAGCTAATTGTCCTGCAGTGACTTTTAATAAACTGCAGTTCAACCTCATTTTTAAACTACAATGTACATGTTTTTTACACCCTCTCCCTTAATTTAAAGTGTTAACACTTATATTCAAACCAGACTTTCTCTACATAAATGTAAGCTTCTGAACAACATTACAAAGACGAATTTAGTAATGTGAGCCTATGCTCAGTATCCTTCCAAATATAAAATAAATATATATCTTGAAATCTGTGGAGGACCCTTCTCCAAGCAACAGAGTTGCTTAACCTTGCTTAGCTTCCAGCATCTAAGAAGATCAGGGGTATTCAGGATGGCATGGTATGAAACTCTCTTTTTACAATATCGTTTAAATTTTAAAAACATGTACAGAATTTGTTATTTTCCTCTCGGTCATGCAAATGTTTCATGAATCCAAAAATGAATTGAGACTTGTAAACAAGCAACATCATAATTTGGACACTCAAATAGACACTTGTCTATTTGTGATACATTGATGATATATTCTTGATCTGGGACGCATGGAAAAGAAACCCTGGAGAAATTCCACCAAGACTTCAACAATTTCCACCCAAATAGCAAACTCAGTTTGGACCAGTCTACACAACAAGTAAATTTCCTGGACACCACTGTGAAACTACGAAATGGACATCTTAGTACCACACTATATCGCAAACACACAGACAGATGTACCTATCTGCATGTCTCCAGCTTCCATTTAGAACACACAACAAAATCCATTGTCTTTAGCCAAGTCCTCAGGTACAATCGCATCTGCTCAGACCCACAAGACAGGGATGCCAAGCTCATGGACTTACAAAATGTATTTCTCAAACTACAATACCCATCCAATATGGTTAAAGAACAAATCAACCGGGCTAAACGAATACCTAAGAGTGATCTACTACAAGACAGCCCCAGCAGGGAAAGCAATCGCACACCACTGGTTGTCACCTTCAGCCCTCAACTTAAACCCCTCACACGCACTCTTGGACAAAAGTGCTTCACTTTCCAAAGGGCTTGGTGACAGACCCCTACTTGCTTACAGACAATCCTCCAATCTCAAACAACTATTGACACACAACAGACTACACAGAATGGAGCAGATATGGGAACTAGACACTGCTGCAAATCCAGATGTCAACTATGCCCCCACATTCGCTACTGGACCTAACAGCACCACACACAACATTAAAGGCAGTTTTACTTGTGCTTCTGCCAATGTGATTTATGCCATCTCTTGCCAAAAATGTCCATCCATGCTTTATGTAGGACAAACAGGACAATCTTTATGCAAAAGAATTAATGGACACAAATCAGACATCCGGAATGGCAACACAGAGAAACCTGTCTCAAACCACTTTAATCTAACTGGACACTCTATCCAAGACCTGAAAGTTACAATTCTGGAGCAGAGAAATTACAAAACTAGGATTGAAAGGGAGATAGCAGAAATCAAATACATCCATCACAGGGAACTAAATATTAGCAAAGGGCTTCTGGGACATTATCAGATTTGATACACAGATTGCTATATGATTTTATATATTATATTACAACCTTCCTGCCAATTCTCTGTAGCAAAACAGAAAGTAACCAGGTACAGTGTTTTTGTTGGTTTTCTGACATGCAGGTCAAAGGTTGATTAGAGACCAGAATGGGCTTTCTCAGAAACCTTGAGATTGAAAGGGAGTCATTTAGAGCTAATCTGAATAATCTATTGTTGCTAATGGCTGTGTGAAGCTCTATTGTTGTGCTTGCTTGTCTGTCATCTTACTGACCACAACCTTCCCCCTTTGACCCCCTGAATTTGGTGTATAAAAACCATGCCTGTAAGTTTCACTCTTTGTCTGAAGAAGTGGACTTGATCCACGAAAGCTAACAATAAAAATATAGCAGTTAGTCTTTAAAGTGCTACAGTGTTTTTATTTTATTTTTATTTTGTTTATTTTATTTTGTTTTCTGATATAATTTGGACAGTACCTGTTTATTTTTTACTGCATTCTCTACACCTCGGCCAAAAGGCTGTGTTCCAGTGAACCGTGGTGGGCAAGGAAGGCAATGGTAACCAGGCTCAGTATTTTCACACCTATGGACTCCACCCAGAACAAAGCAGGCATCTGGGACTTCTTTACACTGAGATATGAAATAAAGAGAGAGAGAGAACAGAAAGTTGCATGTTTAACTTTTGATAAAAACATTTTAAATCTAAACTGACTATAGTAAAGACTTTGAGCTGTTTTACCTCATCAATATCTTTGCACTTAACACCATTTCCATGATAGCCAGCAGGACATGCACCACATTTCCATGAACCATCATAAAAACTAGTACATGTTGTTCCCGCAAAGCAAGGATTAGATAGGCACCCATCTGAAAGAAGAAGAAGGGATGGAATCCAGAATGTTATTAACTTTTGCAGAACAACAGTGGCAAATAAAATCATTGTTCAATTTTTGAACAATTCAAAATTTTATCTAATTCTACCTTTTCTCCACAGGTAGTTTTGATCATCTTCTACTTTACTTTACACTAGTACAAATGAGTTTAGGCCTGAGCAGCATGTAAACAAGATCTAGCTGTATCTTAATTTTTGAAATATACATATATTTTCCACTGTGCTTTATAGCTCTCATCCACAATAGACAAATACTCACCAATTGGGCAGTCCTGCTTGTTGCAGATCTGGGTATCAAAAGCTTCACCAATACATTCTTTCCCTCCGTACTGGGGCTCAGGATTGTTGCAGAGACGGCTACGCTTCTGAACGCCCCCTCCACATGTGACTGGACAAGCATCCCACGGTGACCAGGGCCCCCAGTTTCCATTAACTAAGAAAAGTGAACATTAGAAGCATAACTATACAAGAAACAAAGCACCAGTGTTACTGACTATCTTTAGCCACAACACAGATACTGAAATTTTTAAAATTAGGCTTTCTTATTATTTTCCTTCTCTTAATGATTGCCATAATCAGCTGAACTAACAGAAAATAGAATACACTGTTATTATTATTAACAATAACCTTACTTGGACAAGGACTTTTTTGGCAGGGCATATTTTCTCTCGCTTCTCCTTCACACTCTTTGCCTCCCATCTGTGGAAGAGGGGAATTGCACAGTCGGATTCTAGTGATCACGCCGGTTCCACAAGTAACAGAGCAGGAAGACCAAGGGGACCAGTGGCTCCAGGCACCATTCTGTCTAACTGAAGGCAGACATAAAAGTTACTAGGTATGAAGAATCAAGTTCAGTGGTACCTTGCTTAAAGAGCATAATGCATCCCACGGGATTGCTCTTTAAGCAAGTTTGCTCTTTAAGTGAAACACCATTGTAAATGACCAATTGTGACTTATGGTGGGGGGAGGGGGGATTTTTTTGGTTGGTTTTAGTTGTTAAATGAGGTGACCAGAGAAAATTCTGCTCTTTAAGCGAGTTAGTCTCTAAGTGAGGCACTCTTTATGCGAGATTTTCTGTTCTTGTAAAAAATTATTAGCTTACTTCTGAAAATAGTAATAGTATAGAACTGCTATACTATTAAGAATTCTACATATTACAGTAAAATGTAGAGATGAAGTAGTGTCACATACAGTACTTGATACAAACATTTGATTTAATTTGATGTGTGTAAGCTTAAACAATAATGTATGCATTATTATTTTTAGTGATTTTTAAACATCAAGGCCAGAATCCCATTAAGGAAATGTGAAATGCAAGTTTTTCTCCTTCTTTGAAAGGTTCCCCATTATATGGCTGGTCTCATGCTAGTAGCAAGACTGCTCATTCACTGGTGCATCTATCAGAGGGGAAACATAGCTGCACTGTTGCTTTTATATATGGGATTTCTCTCAACAGGATTCTGCTTCAAATCTTTCGTCAGGTCTTGTTACTAGAAACAAACATTCTACATTGAATCACAGTGTTTGTCACCATTAATTATTTGTTCAGAGCTGCTGAACATAATTTTGCACACCCAAGACCGCAGTTATTTCCTATGTAATGAAATTAAATACTTACATCTCTTATCACATTCCTGCATGTTGCAGATTCGTGTTTGCACAGAAGAGCCTTCACAGCGATGGTTGATCCTGTCACATGAACGTCCTCTCTGCTGGATTCCATTCCCACAGGTGGCAGAACATGTAGTCCATTCAGACCAAGGAGACCAAACATCTTCTGCAGAGTCACTGACTGCAAAGAGAGAAAATTTCCTATTTTTTATCCTATAGGAATAACGTTCAACTATATTTCTTGGGCTGAAATAAGTTTTAAATAAAACATCTTAGCATATAGTGTGTTTACATTTTTATTTCTTATTTGATACTGCACAACATTCTCAGTGTTGCAGTAATTCTTTTCAGGTAGTCTTGTTTTGTCTCACTGGACTATTACTAGGAAGGTTACTAATGTGATGCATCTACGTCTTTAACAAAACAACAAACGTAAATTTCAAAAGCCTCAATGTAGGTGTTGTTTCAGTGGGAAACAAGTGGTCAGAACAACAAATCAAGAGTTTAAAAGATATTCTTCATTGCCCTTATTTACATAATGGAACAGAATAGAATAATAAACACACCCCTCGTTCTCTTCCTGTATTTGTTCTGACCTTTGATAAGCAACTAGATTATACATGAATGCTTGTAAAAATGTTGAGAACTGATTAAAGGTCATGTGGCCTTAAGTTCCATCATATTTTAAAGATCCACAGAACACTGATTTATGCACTCTTCTGTTGGTATAAAAGTGCGAACACACAACCATCACATTCAGTCTGTTCCTAAAACTTTCTGGGATATTGGGAGAGCCCTACTCAATTGAGAAATGGCTGCCATGTTTTTAACATGCAAACTGTGAAGCTATTCTTCATAACACAAGCTCAAACAAATATCTATATGAATATAAATACTGAGCTTATTTGACTTCTAGAATACTTTGGATATTTGACCATTTTGCTGGCCATTGACAAATCTATTTTGTTGAAGGAACAGGGAAGAAAAAGACTGAACAATGAACACTATTCTAATTTAAGCCACTACTCGTAACATGAGTTTTTATGTTTTGAGAACAAATTATAATTGTCTTTTTAACTAAATGAAAAATTTTGCAACCAAAGGTTTCACAGTCAAATTATGAACAGTTAAGAAGCAATTTTACACAAAATTAGTATGAAAGCCAGGAATCACAGGGAAACAATGATGTTTAATGAAAACAGAATAACAAAGTCACATGATGGCATTTAGAGTACATATGTGCTATGTGTTGAAACTGATTAATGAGAAAAATGTTAAGAAGCTTTAGGTACTTACGCCAGCATCGTGGGCAGCATTCTCCATCAGGAACAGTGGCATTTGAACAAGGCATGAGAGGACAAGACACTTTATGACAGATGACCACAGAATTCTGGGTAGAGAAAGTTATTAACAATTAAACACATGCAAAAAAACAAAAACTCTGAAATTTCACTTCAGAATAGCATAATGTTACAACCTTGTAAGACAAGTCTATTAGAATTGATTTGCGGACAATCTAGACTTTACACTCAACTGTATGAAACAAATACTCCAGAGTAGTTTGGGGAGAGTTTGCTCAGAACCAAAAGGTATGAGACTTTCTGGGAGTATCTTGTCTCCTTCAGGAATAGGTGGAACAATCTTGTAAGCAGAGACTTGAAACGGAAAGTGAATATGAAAAATATGTAGCACCTCCTGCTCTTTATATGTTAGTTTCCCAAACCTGTTTTTCACTCTAAAAACCCATTAGCTCCCAACTACTTGTTGTGATTTCTGTGTAGAATTTGCATAGGCTTATTGTCTGTGCTAGAAGTGATACTTAATTCAGCTGTCATTAACATCTACTTAGGTTTCCTTGGTGCCCATGTGAACTGCTACACAGTAATTGGTTTAATCATTCATAATCTGAATTCTTTGAATTATAATTTTCTTGGAGAAAAATTCAAACATTATTATGGCTGCTTAAAGGCTAATGTGCTTTTACGAACAATAAGCTTTTGTGAACTACAGTCCAATTCATCAAACCCTTTCTTTGTATTAATCAATGGCTTGCTAAATATACAAATCAAATCTTGCTGAATAGTCTTCCAGATCTAGTCTCAGAAAGCTAAAAGGGAAAAAGAGGGGGGAAAGATCCTCAGGCCACTGTTTTTCTACTTAATAGTCTGAATGTGAATTGATTACATGGACAAAGATAAAATGTATTTAGCAGAGTTGGCTCAAAGTTCCACAATCCATATTATAGCTGGATGGGACTTTTGTCTTATGCCAAAGACTGCCTTGCTGTAAGAATTAATGGTAATTAAAACAATGTATGCTTTTGCCAGCTCTGTTTCTTAAAAGATAATACATAATGTGTTTTGCAGTTTTAGAGACCACCATAACGAAAGATCATAACATGTGCCAGGAATATACAGAAACCTGCAAGCCAAGAAAAAGTGAAAAAAAATCCTACACTATTTTAGTACTTGGCATTCTGAATTTTCAAAGGAAGACCTTTAATAGCTGAAACAAGTTTGAGAAAGGAAGCTATGTTAATCTATTGCAGTTAAGTCAGCAGAGTCCTGTGGTGCTTTAAAAATGAACATATACACTGTACTACTAGTTAATACAATAGCATTATTAATAATCTGTTAATATTTTGGATGTACAAAGATATTTTGACAGATTTAGAGCCAACTAGATGTGTCACATGTAACTGTTTCCTTTTGATGTTAAAGGTGCCCACTTTGCTGCTTTTATTCCAAGAGAAAAGTATATAGGTACATGCCACATGTTTCCTTTGTGGGTTGAACAGTAGTAGGGTGGTAGAACAATTCTGAAGGGGGGAAAGCCAAAAATTCTATATACTGTCAGCTTGTTACATGGAATCTTCTAAAAGTAAAACATTACTATTACAAAACAATTCATTAATGTATTGATCTGTGGATAGTATTTCACAGGGATCTAGAGAACTCAGGAATACTGAAGATACTAGCTCCATTTAGGAATACTTGGCAACATGGTCCTGGTGCTCCCCTTGCATAGTTTAGAATAAATATGGATCAGAGTTCAAAATTATACAGGAAGACTCTATGAGCATCTGTTCCCTGCTGCAGATTTTTGACCTCAATACCTAGAGAAGCAGAAATTTGGTCCCAACATCTGGAGGGGAGCAGGCTATTGTGACTGTGAAAGAAGCAGGGCTAATTACCAGGATGTAAGAAGTGGATGCATACTTTCCTAGAGTTCCTTACAAAATTCGGAAGACTAAGTTTCTTTTCTAACAAATGAAAAAGGTCATATGCCAATAATCATAACTGTAATCTATCTGAAAGTATATTTCTCCACAGAAGAACAATGTGTTGCATTAAAAGTATAATCCAATATTTTAGTGTACAATTGACATTTCTGCATAACAGACCACTTAGAAATGTGTTGACAAAACAAACATTTCCCCATTGTTACGTTCAAAGTTAAGAATCTTTACCTGGCAAGTACATGTAGTGCAGCTATCAGTGGTCCACTCGGCTGTATTTTGGTACACTACTTTATTATGGAGGCATGTTCCAGGATTAATCTCAAACTGACCACCAACCAATTCCATAAGGCCATTCTTAAAATAAAGATGAAAGTAATTTTAATTGATATTTACACAATGGTTGTAAAGACAACTTTGAATTTTAGATATAAAATGTACAAAATTTGTTTTAACATAATTGACTTGGATGTAAGACCAATTAATGACACCAGGCCATGCTTCTATGGAAATGTACTTCGTCAATTGATAAATGCAAGCCAGCACTTTTTCACTATTCTGTCCCTTCTATAGAATCATATGGTGACATTTCATGGTTAACTAGGCTATAAACATAAAAATTGCAACTCCAGCTTTTATAATCACCATACTAGAAATAGCTGCTGAACCTATATGTCCATATATAGCTTCATTTACATTGAAAGTATCACCCAAAGTTGATTGTGAGAGGAAACCTTGACTCAGAGAGGCAGGGAAAGAAGGATGAACTTGGCCCATAGGCTTCTCTGCCTAGTCACCTGAAAATGTTCAGCACAGAAGAGTGCTATTTACAAGTTTGCTTTCTGTATATAAAATGGTTCTATGGGGGGGGGGGGGAGCAGCTGGCTTGAATATGTCAGTGAGCATTTAAAAAACCTCTGTCTCATTGTAGTGCATTTAATATCCACTCACCACTTTGTGGACTGAATCCTGAAGTGTTGTAACCAAGGCACGCAGGCTTTGTAGTTCTACAAATACATTGCTTAGTTCATCACAGGAGAATCCACAAATTGCTTGGATGTCCTTTGTTTTATGCCCAATGTAATTAGTACGGATGGCTGGACGAGAGCCATTTATGTGGTTTCCCACTTTAATAGTTGACCTGGTAGCTAAAGCAAAAATAACACACACGTTTAAGGCATAAACACACAGAACATACACTAAAAAACAGAAACAGAGAGCAACAACAGGCAGCAATTTCTTAATGCACAATGGTTTATATTTCACTTTGTGTCCAAAATTTGCCCCAATTTCCTAGGAAGTACATATAATAATCAAATTTTCAGTAGGTCACTGCATTTAAAGCATATTACAGACTTACAACTTTCACAGCCTTTATTCCTCAGGATGGCTTCCAGTGTGGTTCCAAAAACAAACCGCACATTCTGCAGCATTCCCTGTAAACAGAATTGTAACTATTATCAACTAGTGATGAAAATGAAAACAAAGAATCACATTACAGAAGAAATGTCACTTTTCTAAAATACAGTATATCACTTTAGAAATAGATATACATCTTAATATTTTCAGTAATCCTTTAATTACATTAAAACGTACTGTAAATACAGTATAACAAAACTTAAAAGTCATTTTTTCCAAATGAGTTTGAAAATGTGAAACCACCAATAATGGTCATTATACTCATTGGTTTAACAACATTCCTTCCTTTTCTGTGTAAACATGTACAGAAAACTTTGACTGTGTATTATAAAATATTGTATGTTTTTGTACTTAATAATGATAAAAATTCAAAACTGTGTCCCTTCCTACTTCATTGGTTTCTGGGCAGTTCCCTTTTAAGAAAGAAAAGCTAGGGACAGAAAAAGGTCACCCTCTCTGAACCTGTTGCCCAAGCTGATGTGGTTAAAATGAGCCCAGATTAGCCTCTTGAAGTAAACTCAAGAACCTGTTACAAAGAAGACATCTCACCTGGAAATTGTCACTGAATCCTCCTTTGGCAATGCGGAGCCTAGCGCTGCTGGCCAAGTCTCTGGTGAAGATGTTCTGAATAGGGATTTCCAGCTCAGCATTATCGATCTTGTCACAACCCACATAGAGTTGGGCTTGGTCTTCTTGGACTAAGAGTGTGATATTGTTCCACTGGGCATTGGGCAACTCAACATTTTCAACTGACACCAAAGTCTGATTGCCCTCTTTAGGAAAGATACTTAGGTCCAACGTTTTGGCCTTGCCATTTAACAGCAGCTTAAAGACATGGCCAGAATTGTCCTTGCGCTCAACAGCCAGTAGGGTCCCAGGGCTCTTTTTTACTGGACGTAGGTTTGCTAGGAGAATGAAGCCCTTCTCTGCTTGGATAGCATAAAGGATGTCTTGGAATTTGTGGTCAGGAACAGCAGGGATACGGTTGGCATCCTCAATGCGGAAGGCAGGGCTGGAAATCTCTGGCCCTTTGACAGGATGCACCCCTGCTCCCTTGCGGGCTGCTCCCTTGCGGCCAAAGCCAATTAACTCAAAGAGATCGAAAACACTGTTATCATCCCCAGACTCTGCCAAGAGAACAAAAGAGGACACAGTCTGATTATTATGCATCAGAAGAGGAATACATCACTTGTGTAAGAAAGAACTAGGATTCACTCACAGTGTTTGAATCCAATTCGAGGCTTAACTGTGGGAATAAAAAGAAAAATGCCACCAACAGAAGGCTGCAAAAGAGCTGCCATAGCTCCTGTTGAACAGAAGGAAACAAAGGAATGTGCTCTGGGCAACTGGGAGCAAAGGAAAGCAGGCCAGCTATGTATGTCCTGCCTAGGAGTCAAATTGGGATGGGTGTCAAAAATCACAGGGCATCTGGGAAGCAGGAAGAGAGGTACTGCATAACAGTTTTGTGTCAGACATTATTCTGGGCTGAAAGGATTTTTCAACCCAGAATAATGTCTGACACAAAACTATTACAGTATACTGTACTCTCTTCCTGCTTCCCAGATGCCCTGTGATTTTTGACAGCCATCCCAATTTGACTCCTCTGCTCTTGGGAAAGCCCAAGGCCTAACTAGGAGTTTGAACTTTGCATTTCACAAGTGTCCACAGGAAACTATTTTGCCAGGGACTGGAGGTCTAGACTAGCAAAATTGACACCCAAGAGGTGCCAAGCCCCAGTTTATCCAGGAAAGCTAACAGTACCACAACGTGGTTTTTTTTCTTTTTTGCCTTTTTATCTTGTTTACTCTCTAAAATAAATAGAACTGGGGGAGGGAGACCCCCCTCCGTCCTGGAGACACCCACACAACTTGGCTCAGGATCTGCTCTCAGCTTTGCAACAGAAGCAGCGGTGGGCGTTGGGAGGCGAGGAAGGGGAAGAAGGCGTTCTCCCCTCTTTCCTGCCCGCACCACACCCACCGCTTGCGCGCCCTTCTGCAGGCTCTGAGGGAGAGCCCTGGCGACGTCCTCGGGGGAAAGACTAATTGAGTCATGGCGAACCTTGGCACTCGTGTGGATTCACAGAGACTTGGGCTTCTGGGAATTGTATTTATTTATTTATTTATTTATTGTTCACATTTATTATCCCGCCCCAATCGGGTATACCCGACTCTGGGCGGCTTACAAGACAAAACACAATCACAAACCCAACCCCATCCAATAAATACTAATAATTAAAATTTTAAAACTGTAAATTGTAGTCCAAGAACAGCTGGAGTGCTAGTCTCTCCCGCCCCCACCCACCCACCTGCGCGCGCACACACTCGCAATAGTCCCGACACCCCAGGAGTCACTCGCAAGGAGGGCCGGGGAGCCAGGAGTCCTTCGCGTTGGGCGCAGCCTTTGGCCACCAGGGGGAAAGGCTGCTTCGCAGGGATCCAGTCAGTCCCCCACGTCGCTCGGGCTCGCCTCCTCCGGTCCCCTCGTTCTCAGGCAGGACTTTTCAGTTAGGAAGTTAGGGGACTGCGGGGTTAAAGTTCGCCTTGTTAGTGGGAAGGTCGCCAAGTTGGCAGTTCAAGACCCGAGTACTGCATGACGGAATGAGCGCCCGTCTCTGCCCCAGCTCCTGCCAACCTAGCAGTTCGAAAGCAAGAATTTGCAAATACTGTACAGTAGATCAATAGGGACCCCCTTCGGTGGGAAAAGATCTTGGGGGGCATGAAAGGAGCCTCATTCGGGCGTCCCCTGAACGGAGTTCCTCCAGCAAAAAACCTTTCAACCCAGAAAGCACCTTTGACACGATAAAAAAGTTAGCAAGCTCCGTAGGTCGAGCCGGACTCGTACAGCCCTCCCTCCCCACACCCAGCTCGGGGCGAGTCTCCATTTGCCGCTCTCCTGAAGGGCAGGAGGTCTCGAGGGCGGCTGGCCGTGGCCTTATTATTATTATATTTGTATTTATATGCCGCTCTCCTTGCCGAAGCAACTCAGAGCGGCTTACAATATTACAATATCAAATATAAGCGCAACAACATATCAATATAACAAATATAACACAGTCAAAACATTAGATTAAAACATCCTAAGAATAATCAAAGATACTGGAATATAAGTCGTTACAGCATCAAAATTCACTAACAACAATATCAAACAACAATCAAACTTCTAGTATCAGTTCAGTTTACACATAGAAAAGCAAAAAACTAAACAAAAAACAATTACTAAACCCGCCTTCCCCAACCTAGCGTGGAGCTGCATAAAGGCAACATTCGGCTTCCACAGGGATGCCTGCAAAAGGGGGGGGGGGGAGGCTCGAGCTTCTCTAGGTCTAGGTACTTTTTCCAGGTACACAGACAGGCACTGGGTTGTAGCGTTGGATGCGATCCACGTAAATACACCGCTGTGGGGCAACACACGCGCGCACCCACAAATTCCTTGGGCACTCTTGGTGCACACCTGGCAAGGCGATCTCTCCCCCCCCCCCTTCCAAGCCCGATCTTTAAACCGACAAGGGGAAAAGCTCCCCCATCGATGTCACCCGGGATGTCGGCTATCTGTCTTCCTTGCGCTCTCCCCCCGCAGTCCCTCCATCCCTCCCGTCTCCCATCCATCCGTGTCTTTACCTGGAATCTGGTTCGATGCGTGGACCCCGAGCATGAGAAGGAGAAAGAGGCCGCCTGACAACTCCATGGCAGCGATCTCACCCCCGAAGTGGCAAAAACCTCGAGAGAAGAAAAAGGGAGACTTTAGCGACTGCCCCCAAGGTAGCCCCCCCCCCCTTCACCCCGAAAGCAGAGCCCTGAAGAAAGAGACGAGGACAGAAAGAGACAGAAAGGAGTCCGGCGAGAGGGAAAGGGCAAGGAAACCCGCGTGTTATCTGCTCAGCGACCATTATAAAGAGAGGATATATATACAGTAATGCCTCATATAACATTAGTATCGAATAACACTAAAATCGCATAACATTAAGGAATCTGGGGGGAAGAATTGCATCAGATAACATTAAGATCCTATGGGATGCTTCAGATAACAACCGCGAAAGCCTGTGTGGTTACAATGTATCTCTATGGATCCCATAGAGGATCAGATAACACTAAAAATCATATAACACCAAGACTTGTGGAACCAGGTTTTAGTGTTATATGAGGTTTTACTTGTATGTTGTTTGCTGGAAAGTAGTCGCATGGTTTCCGTTCGCGATCTTGCGGCAAAGTGTGCAGCAGGAGAAAAAACCGCTGCTTCGCTCCCAGCCTTACCTTTCCAGAAAGAGGCGACGGCGACCGTCGAGCAACGCCCGGTCTCCGAGAGCAACCCAGGGAGGAGCGAGCACAGGATCCTTGTGCGGAGTTGGGATTTAAGTGTCCTCGGCTACGTAGCGCCCTCCCTCCGGGGCCCTGCCTTGAGCTCAAGGGATGCCTCCTCTCTGGTGGCCCGCGAGCAATCCAAGCGAGAGCCAGCGACGGTGCGGTGCCGGCAGTGAACCGCGGTAGCCTCCAGCTGCTGCTGCTCCGGCTGCTGCTCCGGCGCCCGTGTTGCCCCCCTGCCTGCACTGGAGCGGCTGCCGGCGCTTCTCTTGCTCTTAAGGAGGCTCCCGCATTCCTGAAAATGCCGCCCAGCCAATCAGCAAGAGGCGGGCAGGAAGCGGGGTTGGGGTTTCTCCAGTTACCTCACAACAACAACACGCGTGCCCGGGCGCACACGCGCGCGCGCAGACAGACCCGGAATGGGGGGGGGGGGAAGGGGAGGAGGAGGGGAGATCCATTCCCTCCCTGGAATGTTTGGCCATTGGGATGAATGGATTGCTGTTGGCAGCGCCCCTGGCAGTGGTGGGATGTCAAACATTTTACTACCCCACCGTGACATCATCACTGTGCGGGCGGAGCTAATGTCATGACATCATGATGTCATGGGCAGGGCCAAAGAAAAATAAATAATAATAAATAATAATAAAATTAAAATAAGCGCGCGCACACACACACACACACACACACACACACACACACGCCAACCCACCCACAACACAAACCTGTAGATAAATTAAATAAATAAATAAATACAATAAAAATTACATTAAGTGCTTGGCATGCATGCTCAGTGGGGGAACCAGTGAAAAGGTAAGCACCAAAGGTGGTTCCCCCCAAAAGCTGCAACCGGTTCTCTGGGACACTGGGAAATGTTACTACCGGTTCTGGCGAACTGGTGAGAACCTGTTACATCCCATCACTGGCCCCTGGTAAAGGTGGCCCCCCACTACCAGGTGTGCGCAAAGTGAGAAGCCTGGACCGAGAGGCTCATTTCCCCCACACCTGGCGGACAGTTGCGAAAGTCCGCCTCTGTGCGTATGAATGAGAGGGAGGCCCCGGAAGGCAGGTTTAAGGTACGACGAACACCAGACAACACACATGGGAGAAAGTAGTGGATGAGAGGGAGGCCACTCGGGCAGTTACGCTGCGGAGGCAGAAGGCGAGCCGAGGGGGGGGGGCAGATTTGCTCAGGGGTACCCGGTCTGGAAGGTCGGCAGGTCAGCATTTCTAGACCCAAGTGCTGCAGGGAAGGAGTGAGCTCCCGTCTTCTGTCTCCGCACCTGCCAACCTAGCAGTTCGAAAGCAAGAAATTGCAAATTAATAAATAGGCGCCAGAGGATGAGATGGATAGATGGCATTGTCGATGCAATGGGCATAGATCTGAGTGGGCTGAGGAGGATAGTGGAGGATAGATGAGCCTGGCGTGTGATGGCCCATGGGGTGGCAAAGGGTCCGACTTGACTGCGACTAAACAACAGCAAAAAATAGGTACCGCTTTGGTGGGAAAGGTAACAGCGTTTGGTCTCAGTCATGCCTGCCACATGACCACGGAAACGTCTGCAGAAGAAGACAGCGCCAGTTCTTTGGCTATAAATGAAGATGAGCACTGAACCCTAGAGTCGGAATCAGATACGACTGGCTTTGGACCAAGGGAGACCTTTACCTTGGTTTTAGGAAGCGAGGTGGATCCCCCTCTCATCCCAGCCCCAGCAGATATTTTCCCGTTTGTTTGCTTCATTCCCAACAGCGGATGTCGTTCTTTTCCTCCCCTCTTTCCTCTTCTCGGCCATGCCATGAGGCTGGTCAGGCTGAGAAAAGGAAGTGGTCCACTCCCAGGTCACCCTAAGACGTGCGTTGGGGCCCTGATTCCCAAGTTCCTTCCCTTCACCTTCCAGCTCTGGTGGACAAACCAGGCTGCCCGATGGGCATCGAGCTAAACCAGGGATGCCCAAACTATGGCCTGAGGCCCAGATCCGGCCCCTGACACCAATTCATCTGGCCCACAAAGCCCTCATCGCTCCTGGAAGCGGAAGTAAAATGCACCCGTAGCACCATTACCACGTTTTACTTCTGCTTCAGGGAGCAACGAGGGCTTCTCATGCTGGATGAATCGGCATCGGGGTCAGATCTGCCCCTGGGCCATAGTGACCACCCCGTGACTGGCCCGTGGGCCAAAAAGTTTGGGCACCCCTGAGCTAAACCAAAGCTCTCCCTTCTCCTCCCATCAGAGTTCAGTGTCCTTCACACCCATTCCCCTGTTGTATGGGCCAGAAGGACAGCCCAGGGAACCCAGAAAAGGGAGAAAACTCTTTCTCTCCTCCTTATTCGTGGGCACCCTTTGGAAGTCCTCGCTTATGCTCCTTCTCTGCCTGGATGGACGGGCAAGGGACAGGCGGAGTGGTGGTGGTGGTGAAGAATGAGGGTTGTGGAAAAGGAGACGGTGGCTGCCTCTGCCCATCTCTTTCCACCCACTTCCCTTTTCCGAAGGCTCTGCTGCCCTGGCCTGAAGCTGGCCCAGGCGGACCGTGGTGCGACGGAGAGAACCTCCTGGGGCAGAGAGGATTGTAGTGTACCGTGCTGCAGCCCTATACTGTACATTAGAAAAATATGTCTGAGAATGCAGACTTGATCCACGAAAGCCCACACAGAGGCATGAGGTTTTTATGTTTTATTTATTTTTTAGAAAACCTGTCTGATGCCCTTTATCCTAAAAAGCGTGTGGAAAAGAGTGCCTTCGCTGGCCTGAGATCTGGCCGCCCCTGCCCTGCAAGCCAAAGCACCCAGACATTGCATACGCGCTCTATGGGGTGTAACTGCTAATTGTTCTGCCAGCGCTTGGAGTCAGCGATCCGCTCGGAGTGGCCACTGGGGGGCGCCCTGCGAACTCTTATCCTGCATTCCTCCGCTGGGGGGGGGGGCAGGGCAGGGAGGTCACCTTTTTGCCTTTTATAGAAAACCAAGAAGCTGAACGTCAGAAGTCTCGCCTCCTCCACCCTTGTCTCTCCAACCTGAGCCTCGTCTAGTAGTCTAGCCCGCTGGGCTGCCTCCGCCGAGCCTTGGCTCCCGGCTTGGACCCCGATCGGGCGGCATGCTGCCTGGACCTTCCTTGGCTGGGCTCCGGCTCTCTTCCCACGCGCGGGGATGCCGGGCGTCGACGGGGCCGCCCCTACTCTTGCGTATCGGCTCGGCGCAGATTGGCAGACCCGGCCAGCGCCTTGTTGCCAGGCGGCGTGACTCCGGCGCCCTGGAATCCCATTCATGCCCTCCTCGCCTCTGACGTGGGAGCCGAGGCAGCCCGGCGTGGGGCGAGGCGGGAGGAGGGGGAGCCCAGGCAGGCAATCTCTCCACCGTCCTAGACGAGGCTTCGCTCCCGTGGAGTTTACTGTCGAGGTTGCTCAGCAGAGGTCACGTTACCCTGCCCCGCCTGAAATGGAGACTGCCATGCACCAGTCAAGCTCTGCGCCCGCCCGTCTCGAAAGAGCCTCCTTGGAGATTATTATTATTATTATTATTATTATTATTATTATTATTATTATTATTATTATTATTATTATTATTATTATTATTATTATTATTATTATTATTATTATTATTAAACTTATATGCCGCCCTACTCAGCGAAAACCGACTCAGGGCGGCTCACAACACAATCAAACCCAATGCAACAATTCAGTAGAACAATAAAATGTCACGACACAATGAAATATCATACATCAATAATTCAGAATATCATAAAATACAGTACAGTAAGAGAAAACCCCAATATATGTCATAAAGTTACAAAAATATTACAAAACCCATAGGAACGTTACACAATCTTACAAAGAAAAAAGTTACAAAAAGGCATCCCCACCCCACTCACCCTGGATCCTACCCATTAAGCTGGTGGCCACCAACAGACTACTCCCCTTCCTTCTGTCCAAGGGGAAGGAGATGGTGGTAGTTTTGAACTACATTCGGGCGTACCTTGGTAAAGGGCAACGTTGTGTTGCCAGCTAATCTTTCTCTCGCTAGGTCAGGCGAAAGGAACTGCAGAATGAACTCACCAAAGGTGCCTTCATTTTGGCAGTATTGCATCTGGCCTAGACCAGGGCTGCCCAAACTACGGCCCCTTGGGCCAGTACAGGCACATTTTACTTCCACTTCCAGGGGCAATGAGGATGGTATGGGCCAGATGAAGTGGCCTCAGGCTGGATCCGGCCCATGGGCAACCCTGGTTTAAGTAGAGAAAAAGGCAGCCTAAAATCTCATCCTTTTGCAAAACAGATTGCAGGGCACATTTTACTTCCATTTCTGGTGGAAGGAACCAAGTGACTGGCCCACTGAACCATGTGGCCAGCCCACTGAACCACATGACTGGCCCACAGTCCAAAAAGTTTGGGCACCCCTGGCCTAGACAAGAAGTGCCTTGCCTGCCCAACTCTCTGGCAGGCAGGCTCAAAATTCCAAAGTGCAGCCAATTAATTCCACAGAATCAAACAGGTCATCTGTGACATTTTAATCAGAAAGTGATCCCTTGTTAAAAGACTTCAATGCTGAGGACAAATTGTTTAGTGTAAACAACCTGTGAGTAGCTTTCCTCATCCAAAGAGCATTCCAAAGTTTTCTCAAGGGACAAGGCATTTGTCTCTGGATGTTAATAGAAACAATTCCAGTTCCTTTTGTGACTGGCCCTCTCTGGGTTACATTTCATGTTTGCTTTGATTAGTTAATTGGGTGATTTAAAAAGGCAACGAAGCAAAGATTTCCTTACTTGGAATGTAAACACACGAAATGGGAAGCTTTCTGCTTTGGGATCAGAGAAAAGGCTATGGAATGCACATATATAACTACATTAAAAAGAAGTGTCTGTGTAAATATGAATCAAAACAATAGTATTATGTGCATTTCTAGGATTATGAGGCAGAGTTGAACCTAGACTAGATGTGTTTACAAGGCAGAGTGGCATCTCTTAGAAATTCCTTGTGTTATATGTGGTATCTGAGTAAGTTAATTTTTTAAATGACACCATTTAATTATAAATAGAGAAAGAAATGGAGAACCTAAAGAATATGCTGGGTCAGCACCAGTGGAGAACATTCCCTTTACATTAGTAAAAAAACCCTTCCTTTCTTGCTGCAGTACCATTGACTAAATTATCAAAATCTTCTTGAATCTTCATCTTCAACAACCATTTCATTTGATCCATTCAATTGTAACTTCATTATAGTTCAAAAGTTTTGGTACCGATATTTGCTTATATTCTACTTCTCTTACCTTTTCCCTTTATATTAGATAACACATGTAAGGTAGGTAGAAAACATAATTTGCTTTGAATGCTTCAGCAGGAAAATGAGAAAGAATTAATCCATCTGTCTAGCACACTGTCCTTACCACCAAAGAAAGGTCAGTCTTTTTACTTGTTTAGACTAGTGCAAGTCAAATAGCAAAAATCCCAGCAGTGAATTGCCCTCAGTTAAGTCCATGCTTGTACTACTCTTTGTGCCTCAAGTCATGCAACTGATGCAAGATGAGGAATGCAAACATTGACTCCTTAACTAGCAACAATTTGTTCTTGCCATTCACACAATTTGATGTATGCTAACACAAGTACAGTAATAGGATTCTGTCCAATATTTACCTCTTTCAGTTAAACTTCTCTTCTAAAAACAGGGCTTAAGACAACTTATGATTAAATAGAACAGACACAAACAAAGTAGATTAAAGAAGAGAAAATGATATGTTCTCACGAAATGCAGTAGAGATCAAGACAAGGCACTATCTTAATCTAGACATCTGCCTTGTTACTATGGAATGAAACATGTTTTCTTTCTGTGCTGCTGCAACAAACCACTTGATCCATTGTGTAAAGAGATGGATCCCAGGGGTAGCTCTCGGCAACATCACTCCGAAGCACCCAGAATTAAGTCAGAAAACTTTCCGCCCCTCCCACTTTCTTCTGCTCCAGCTTGGAGTGTGCAAAACTGGCTAGGACCAGGTTTTAACACACCTGCTCTTCCTTTTCAGTAGTTGATCCAGTGGTGGGCTTAATATTTTTTTACTACCACACTGTGAGTGTGGCCAACTCTGTGGACATGGCCAGGTGACTGGGTGGGTGTGGTTAAACTGCTATTTTTTAATGTGAGCTTTTGTGGATCGAGTCCACTTCATCAGACCATTAGTTAGCAATTAGACTTCAATGCTCTAATTTTTCTTTAAAGAATAACTGCAGCAGAGTAACTGCTGGCTCAGCTTCGCCCCACTCCGGGCACCCGGACCCAGCAGCAAGGTTGTTGGAGTCGCATCTGAAGTGGGGTAAGAGGAGGTGGGCGGGGCAGTGGGTGGGGTCAGCCAGTTTTACTACCAGTTCTCCTGAACCTGTCTGAACCTGCTGGAGCTCACCACTAAGCTGACCCAAGTGGCTGCTGCTCTCCATCTGAACCCAGGTGTCTGGGTACCAGACGTAGCACTCCAGGATACCCCAGTGAACGCCTTGGCACTGAAATTGGCTTGGAAAACTTTATTGATAAAACAAAACAGGACAGAATGTTTGACCAAGGTGATACACCCACCCCATTCAAAAGAACAGAACCTTCACCTACATATGGATTCAGGGGTGGAAAGTAAAACTGAAAATTGCAAGCCAAACAAAAAGATGGAACAAATCTTTCAGTCCACCAGAAAATCTGCCTAACTTAAAAGGAGCAAAAGAGTGGAACCTAGCTAGACTAGCACATCAATCTTTCCTTTACACTGTACAACTGAACTTCCCTGTGCTGTGTGGTGTGGGAAGCTCACAATGGCTTGGGTAAAATGGCCATTCTGACCCATTCAGTGATCCCTGCAGAAAAGCTAAACCTTAACCAAGCTCCATGATGTTGTTGCAGCCAAAGGGGAATTGGAGTGCTACTGTCACAAGGCCAATTTCTCACCGAATGCAGCCCACCCAAAGGTTAGCTCATCTCTACACAGGTGTCCACCATCAACCCCAGCTGTAACTAACACCAAGGCTGGTTTCTGGGAGGAAAAGGAGATCTTTTGTGTCTAGGTCAGATTTTAAACTGCCAAAATGAAGTCACCTTCTTGGCTTTGTACATGTTTCTAGTAGTAACTAGCTGACCAGCAGATGATCTGGATTCTGCATCTCTCCACATTCACATAGTGTGTTGTTACCAAAGTAGCCCCCACTTGAGCATATTGGCCTTACATTCAGGCACTCTGATCTTCAGCCTATTCAGATTTCTCCAAGTGATATAGGAGAGGTTGAGTTTCTCAGCCATATCCTCCTTTAATGTTATTCCTTGTTCAGTGAACTCCTTCCTCCATCTTCCAATTCAATTTTGCTCCTGTGTCCCCTCAATAATGTTTGCCATGAATCTTTTCTTGGCTCTGAGTTGACAAACCTGAGGCATATATGTATCTGTTAAGAAAATGTTGAGGATCTGCTGCTACTTCTCTTCTTATTTTAGGCAGAGCGATACCAACATGATAGTATATTTTCTCAACTGGTTTGAGTTTGAGGCATCCTGTCTCTATGCACATTGTTTCAACTTGTTTCATGTGTGCATATGCATTCCATATTGGAGCAGCATACTCTGTTGCAGGATCAAGTTTAATGTACACAGTGTGGATAGTTGACCTCCCCCTGTATAGGTTGTCAACTTCCTGATGATATTGTTCCTCATACTAACTTTAGTCTTGGTATTCAGGCAGTGCTGCTTAAAATAAAGTGTCCTTTCAAGTGTCACACTGAAGTATTTTGGTGCTGAACAATGCTGTAATTGATTCTGTTGCCACAAAACATCCAGCTCAACCACTGCCTCTTGGTTTCAAAGGTGGAAAGTGCACACTTGAGTTGTATAAGGCTAGAAATGGTTGATAGTATAATACCATCCTAATTCTTCAAGTGCTCCAATAAGTTTGGAAAGGGAGATAAGGAAGTTTCTTTACAATGTTTACAACTGGCTACAATTTTGACAGCTCAAGGCCCTCTGGCCACACTCTTAAATTATTTCAATATTCATTTTAACTCCATTCATGGCCAGTTTGTCACACAAAGGTTCTGAAGAACAGAGCACAAAATCATGATGGAAGATGATATTTAGGTATCTTGATTTGATGTCTGGAGCAACTCAGCACAGTAGCAAAGACAAACAAAGGCTTCAGTTGTGGACAGGTTTATGAAAGAATCAAATATTTACCGTATTTCACTAGGAAAGACAGTCACAGAGACTAGGGTTACTTATGCTTTGGATTGTACTGCTGACAACTGAAGTAACACAAGCAACAAACAAATATTTTGAGCATGAAATACTCAATTGGACAAGTGTGGGAAGGACTTAGCATTAATATTTATATTTGAGAATGTTGCTGGCTTCTGTAACCATCACCATTGTCTATACCAGTGGTCGGCAAATTCATTCATGTAAAGAGCCAAATATCGTCAGTACAGCGATGACGATATCTGTAGAGAGCCAAAAAAATTTCAATAACCATCGCACCCCCCCTCCCCCCCCCACCGGCCCCTCGACGCCCGGAGGCCCCCTCCTGCCCCTCCCACCCAGCCAGCCCCGGCGGTCTTCGCACAAACACCCCAACGCGGCGGGCCCCGACGGAAGAGATCCCAAAAGGCCGAGTGGAGGAGGGGAGGCCGCCTTGTGCCCCCCTCGCCCGCCCCTCCCTCCCAGTGGGGCTGAGAGACCCCCTCTCCCCAAATGCCTCTCGCGCCGGACGAAAGACTCACCGCCTCCACGGCCGCCCGACGGGACAGGAGGGGTCCTGAAGTGCTGCGCCGGCAACAGGCGGTCAGTCGGGCGTGAGTGGGGAGGGGCCAGGCGCCGGGCCACGCGCGCTGCTCTCATGCGCGCTGCTCCGGGAGCGGGACCGCGGGCATGAGCGCCCGCTCCACCGCTGGGCTGGGCTGGGGGTGTGGGGGGGGGGTTCTGACTCGCCCCTTCGGACCTTTCCTGCCCTTTTGGGCACAGTCGGAGCTGCCGCGCCCGCCGAGCCACCCTGGGCCATCCACTCCAGACAAGTCCCCAAGTCCTGCTGCCTCTTCCTCCGCCGGGCGCGAGCATGTACAGTATACATGCTCAGAGGCCACTGTGTGAAGGAGCGGGGGAGGGGGGTGTAAACTAGGGCTTGCCTGCGCCCCAAGGTGCTGTGTGCATGCGCCCAAGGAGGAAAGGAGGAGGAAGCCCCTCCCCAATCTTTTGCCTGTGTCCAAAAGCACTCTGTATATGCTCAGAGGCCCAGTCAGGCGGGAGATAAAGGAGAGCCGTGGAGGCCCCTCCCTCCGTTGTGCTCAAACGGTTCACAAGTTAATTGCATTTTGTCCTCAACGTGCTGGGAACTCATTTGGCTGACCTTGGAAGGATGGAAGAGGCCGAGTCAACCTTGATCCCTTCTGGATCGAACTCACAGCTTTTTGGTTGCTCTGCAGTTTAATCCCTGCATTCACCACTGCTCTTCTACTCCCACCTACGTTTTGTGCCATCCTGTGTGCAGACTATTTCCTGGGTCCCAACCACCATCCCCCACCCTGTCCCCCCCACCCGCCCTCAAGGCAGCCCAGGTCGAGAGAAGCCCTCGGCCCTCTTTCCCACTCACATGCCCGAGAGAGAGAGAGAGAGAAAGAGATGCTCAGGGAGGAGACCCTCCGGAGGGGGCGCCTACCCCCCCCAGACTCACCACCACCCCTCCCCCGACACTCACCGCCGGTTGCCCGGTCTCACTGGCTGAGTCTCCTCGCTGGCTGGCTCCTTCCTGCCGGGACTGGGACCCGTGGGGAGGCCAAAGGCCCACCTCTGCCTAGCAACGGCCCTGCCGGCGCCCTTCACCCATCCCTCCCTTGCGCGGCTACTGGCTCCACATGGCGCCCTCCCCCGTTGGGCCGAAGAGAGAGGGCGGTCCGGACCCGCCCCTTCTGCAGGCCTACCCTGCTACTGGCCCGTCCGGCAGCCACTCAACCCCATTCTCCGCTGGCATTGGTTCCTAGGACGAGGGGCGACCCGCCTCCCGGGGAACTCCGCCTCCCTGCCGCACTCCTACACAGAAACCGCGGCGGCGAGCGGGGGTGCGGAGCAAGCATCTCCATCTACAGTACTGCTAGCAGCCGGCCGGGAGCCACACGACAGTGGTGAAAGAGCCACATGTGGCTCGAGAGCCGCAGATTCCGACCCTTGGTCTATACAATACTGTATTGTGACAGAATTAGGCTCTGGTGCAAGTGTTACTTCAGTTATAAAGGTGACTTTAAGGATCTACGTATTCTTCTCTCGGCTTAAACCCTTGTCTTAGCTGCAAAACATGAATACTGTAATAGTGATAATGACGAACTGACTCTACATGGTACTTTCAGTGCTGAGCTAAAAATCTAACTTCTCTTTCCAAGCCATGAGATATTATAAGATAATAATTCTGGGGGGATATGGAGAAGGTTAGGAAAACCCTCAGACCAGTGATGGGCAGCAGCCGGTTTGCACCAGTTCACCAGAACCGGTAGTAGCTTTCCCCAGTGTCCCGGAGAACCGGTAGTGCCTTTTTTTTTTGGGGGGGGAACAACCTTGGGGGCTTACCTTTTCACTGGTTCTACCACTGCATATGTGCGCCAAGTGCTTGGTATTCATTTTACCAACCTTGGAAGGGTGGAAGGCTGAGTCAACCTTGAGCAAGGTCATGCTCAAACTCATAACCTTTTCTCTGCAATACAGCAGTTTAACCTAAACCTATAGTAGCTCTCCATCCAGATTTCTGCTATGGTACTCTTCAAAATGTCAAAACAATGACTGATTATTCCTGATTATACCTTAAGTAGCTTTTGGTTGAGGACAAACCTTTTCAAAACCAGCAATATTGGTGAAACATTATGGCCATAGTGAAATTATTGTAAGGAGCCTTATTAAAGTTTTGGGTTGTCCAATGTTAGGATGGATCCAGATAGCTAATAAAACAGTTTGAATAATTTGTTTAGGTTGTTTACATATTGATTGCCAGTGATATGAACTGGCACTTTCAGTAATGTCACCCCTTTACTTTATATCCCCTAATTAGGAACCATACCATTGAGGGTATTATATACAATAAGTCATTTCTTGATTAAATAATAATTAAGTATCAGAGGAAATCGCAGGCTGGACCAAGTTATTCTCTCTCACACAGAGTTGTCTTTGTATTGCTTCAAGTGTCAAAAAGAAACATGTTATAATTTCTTGTTTGTAGTGTATTTCAGATAAGGTACAGTACTAATGTATTACCACCTAACTTTTAGATGTTAAATGCAGTTGGTTCCATCCCTGAAAATTACATACAGATTATTTTGTGTGTTGATCATTCATTGTAACATGTCAAAATACTCCCTTTCCCCAGACAACCTGATTTTCCAAGAACCACATAACTTAAATTCAAATGAAATTAATGTGTCTCTTATGCTAGATTTAGCAGCACAGCCTGTTTCATTCAAAGGTAGCTATAACTCAGACAGAAGGGGAATTGTATCTTTAATAGTGACATTTAAGCAGAAAAAAGACAGTAATGTAGTTAGCTTTTTCATCCACTCAAATTTCACCCAGTGAATTGTTCTCAATAAATGCCATAGAGACCAATAGAGGATTTTTCAGATTTTCAGAATGACAACAATCTTGCAGCAAACACTGTGAAGAATTTTCTTTTTTTTAAAAAGAATGCATTCATGCAGACACCCACCAGTAGCTTCTATAAATATGTGTAGATGGTTTCTTCAGCTTATGCTTTGGTATCCTGTTCTCTACAATCATCTAAGACAGTGGTGGTGAACATATGGCACGTGTGCCAGAGGTGGCACTCAGAGCCCTCTCGGAGGGCACACATGCAGTCACCCGAGCACAGAGTTTGCCCTTCTCCTCTGCCCAGCAGCCCAATGGGAGCACTCCCTCCCTCCCCCAGCACAGAGTTTGCCCTGCCCCTCAGCCCAGCAGCCTAATGGGAGCGCTTTCTCCCTCTCCCCAGCACAGAGTTTCCCCTGCCCCCCGCCCCTTCCTTCCTCTCCTGCTGCTGTGTTGACACTTTGAGATAAATAAGTGGGTTTTGGGTTGCAGTTTGGCCACTCAGTCTCTAAAAAGTTCATCATCACTGATTGGGGAGGGGGGGTTGCCATTTTTTTTATGTGGACTTCAAAATCCTAGAATTCTCCAAGAATACCTCTGGTGCCTATATGCACATACCTGCAGATGTCATCCTGTTACTCATGTAGAGAAAGCTAAGACCTCATGCTGCAATGGTTACAGGATGTGATTGTTCTTGGGGAGGTCATTATCCACTAGAAACTACAATTTTCATATTTAATGGACTTCTACTCCGATAAGTTGGCCCTCGAGAGTCACACTTCATGCCACATTATATAAATTGTATGTCATCTATTGTTATATCACATAATCTTTTCGGTAGACTTCTCATTCATGTCACACACTTGCCTAACTCAAACCATGGAGGAAATAAGGCATGGGATTCTAGCCTGGTATCCTTTATCCATCTCTGCTTCCTCATGATGGAGAAATTTTGCAAAGAAGTGTTTTTGTCTGAATAACAGCAGAAATAAAATACATCGATAGACTGGACACTCATCACAAAGTTTTGAATATTAGCCAGGGGCTTTTGGGACATTATCAAATTTGATACACTCTAACACCAAGACATCAAAAAGCTTGAGTGCTTTCACCAACAGAAGCTAAGATCCATCTTGAACATCAAGTGGGATGACTATGTCACAAACATCGCAGTCCTTGAGAAGGCAAATCTAAACAGCATTGAAGCCGTCACATAGGCCATCATTTTAGATGGATAGGGCATGTCCGCTGCATGGATGATTCCAGGCTTCCTCACCAAATTCTTTATAGGGAACTTAGCTCCAGTACAAGGCCTCACAGAGCTCCTTTGAAGCACTACAAAGACCAGCTGAAATAAACCATGAAGGTGTCAGGCATAAACCCACAAACTTGGGAGGCAGTGGCTGAAGATTGTCCACTCTGGTGCCAAACCATCTCTGCTGCTACCAATCATTTTGAAGGGGATCCCTGCAGACATGAAGAAGCTAAGCAACAAGCACAGAAGCTTTGTCAGACTCAACCACATCCTCCACCATCTATTCAGTAATTTGTGTGGTCACATGTTTCATGCCAAGATTGGCTAATTAAATCACCAGAGACACAACCATCAAAGGAGAAAATAATGACCTTCAGGGGGGAAAGTATGCTCAGACATGAGTAGCTGCCGCTGCTGCTGATATGCTGCTACAGTATACAGTATATACCGTATATTATACTGTTATATCACCTTCAAAAACTTTCCTGTAAAATTCTCATTCACAACATAGGCTGTCTTACAGAACTAAGGATGAACTCACACAATTGTCAATAGATGCTAAAGGTTAAACTAATTAGCAAATGTTCAATGCCAGGTGTTTTTTTTTTTTTATCCTCCTACTATTTGCAACTGAAAATGGGATATTTACAATTAATCCGAATAATAGCCAGAGATCATCTTCTATTACCAGTTGTAAAAAACCATATTGATTTGTATACTTATCTGTTATGTTAACCAATCACTCTGTACCTCTGCACCTGATGTGTATAAATTGAGGCCATGAAGTCCCTCTCTAATGTCTAATGAAGTGGACTTGTTCCACTAACATTAAAATTTAACAGTTAGTCTTCAAAGTGCTACGATGTTTTTTGTTTTGTTTATTCTCTGATTTGTCTGAATAAGCATATAGTGTTGTATATGATTCTGCCTTGTTTTTGTTGTTGTTGTTCAGTCAGACAGTTGATTCCAACCCTTTGCGACCCCATTGCACAGTTGATTCCAACCCTTTGCGACCCCATGGACCATTGCCCTCCAGGCACCCCTGTCCTCCACCATCCTCCTCAACCCACCCAGCTCTGTGTCCATTGCTTCTACAATACCATCTAGCTTGTAAATGCTGTCAATTTCATGGAAGAGTAGAAGGATGCTGAATGGAATGCAGTGCAAGTTTTTTTATGGCTAAAATCAAAACCACATTGGGGAGTATGGGGAAAGAGCTGTAAAGGTATGTTGCATAATGCCTAACAAAGTAAATCTCTTCCATCGCTGACTGTTGGAGGTTTAGATAATTGGATCCATAATGTAGGAATCAAATTAACTGTGTTAGGTTTTTGCACACAATGGAAAATTCATGCATTTTTTCTTAGAAGTTCATCTGGACTTCATCTGTCCCATGTAAATTAATACATTACAGGACTGCATGGACCAGATTCTTTTAGGAGTGTGAAACCTCAGACCCTCCAGACGTGTAGGCTTTCCAAGTTCCATCAGCCACATCCAGCTTGGCCAATGGTAAGGGAGAATGGGCGCTTCAGTCCAGAATGTGTTGAGGCCCAGAGGTTAACTATGAAAAATTAGGCAGATACAAGGAAAAAGTACAATGCTATAACAAGTAACTTAATTGCCACTTTATCTATAAAATAATCTAATAAGAACACTTACCTTGCATTTTGACTCTTCATACCCCATATCCTTTTGAAACAATTTATGACCAGTCCTTCAGAATTAGACACAATTGTACAGAGGAAAGTAAATTCTTAAGTAAATTTCAGATATGGTCATACAGAGTCATACACTATTCCTTCAAAAACTTGAGATATTCAGTGGTCATCTTATTAGTAATGGATAGCTCTTGTGAAAGTTCACAATAAATGTGTACAGACTTTTAGAGAAACAACAAAAGGAATCATCTGATTGTGTTAACTGTAGTTTAGCATTCAAATATGGGAACAAACATTTACAAAACAGTATACTGTATAGAGAAATTGGCATAGTTCAATATCAAATAAATCCCTTAATTTCTTTAAAAAGAATCATGAATTTAAAAGACCTATACATCTTGAATGAACGAACAAAAAAAAAAAAAAACCCAAACAAACAGAGGATGATGTTAATTGCAATGGTAATATGTAAAAACAAAATATTAGGAGCTTAATACAGATGTTTAATCCCAATTAAAGTAGACATACTGAATCCATGACAATTAAATAGGTTTTGACTTTGCCCATCCTATTTGTTCAATAGAGCTACAGTACTCTGGTTGGGACTACCAATTGGACTTAGTTTTAGATATGTAATTAAACTCCTAATGACACGCATATGAAGTGAATTTTCAAGGTCTTCATTTTCAAATTGTATTTCAGTTATCATTTCCTCAGCTAGGTATGATAAAAATGTAGCTGGATAAAGTTTTCCATTGACTCTCACCATCTCTGTTCTCTGCTTACTTGCAAGTCTGCTTACTGCTTATTCTGGAATAGATCCACTGGAGGCTACTATGTAAAAAACTATTTTGTGGATCAAAGACTATGAATGTTAAAATAGGCAGTGTGTGGACGATGCTAAAATACCATACCTGTCACCACTTATGGCTGTCAAAATTCTTTCACTGGTTGGTGTGTATCTATGTTTGCTTGTTTCTCTTTTGTAGTGATTTTAGCAGGGTGCTTGTTTACTGATGCTGGACATGTTTTTTCTGCTTCCCACTCGGCCTGCTCATGTATATTTGTTTAAGAGCAAGTTTAAAGCTTGGAGTAAGAGACTGCATGCTGGGAGCTTTTGTACATCTGGCAAGCTGCAAAATCATGGACCACAGCCAAATGTGTTGATAAAAGGCCAAACAAGGAAAGTTACAGAGACTATAGAGTTACACTGTAATGTTACAGAATATGAAGTTTTCAAGATAAGTTTTTTGACATGAATCCCTTTGGATTGGAAAAAGCTTTACTGAACAGAATAACAGGGACATTCCCATCTCCCTTTTCCTTTTTTGTGACTCCATAGTTTGTCTGATTCATAACATGACCATTTTTGCCATTAGTTTACTGTTTGTTTTTATATCCCTAGAAACTATCCTGCTAAGTGGCTCAATTGGTTAAGATGCTGACTGGGAGGCGGAAGATCAGCAGTTCAAAAACCCGAGTACTGCATGATGGAATAAGCACCCGTCTCTGTCCCAGCTCCTGCCAACCTAGCAGTTTGAAAGCAAGAAATTGCAAGTAGATAAATAGGGACCACTTCAGTGAAAAGTTAAACAGCATTCAATGCACTTTGGTGTCTAGGCAGGCCTGCCACATGTCCATGGAAACATCTCCAAACACAGACAGCGCTGGCTCTTCGGCTATAAATAGAGATGAGCACTGAACCTTAGAGTCGGATATGACTGGATTTCAAGCAAAGGTGACCTTTACCTTACTGAGCATTTTTATTCCCCATAAGATTTGCAAGTGTTTGTTTGGTTCACGATGACAACCACAGCAGCAACAATGAGCAATAAAGACAATGGGCAATTTACAAGAGTTAGAGATTAAATATTTTTGTACGGAAAGTTACTAAGTGGAAACTAAAAAAAAACCCTGTTATATGGGTGGCAAACTGACTAATTGGTTTATGGAGTCCACTGACAACTATAAGTAGCGGCATGCTTCTGGAAGCCATGACAAATGCACCTTTATTGATGTCCATCCCTCTTTCAGCACCCAACAGGAAGCATATCTGAAAACAAAGGGGAATCAAGATTAGACGTTAACCCTGAATACAAATGTCTTGTCTGAGAAAAAAAAGCATTGGAAGGTATACGTTGAAAATACTGTCAACCAATGTTTAGTTGCTTAGTATTGTTTTCATTCCATCTTAATGAGTAAGCCTTCTTTTAGTTTGTCAAGCTCTGTGTTTATACAGAAGGCTAATGTATTCATTAAAATAACTGGTGTTGGCACTATGGAGTTGTCTGGTTGTCTGTGGAAAAGAGAACTATAAAAAGAAAAAGAAATGATAGTCAGTAATCCAGTACCAGAGAAAGATAGGATTCATTGCAAATGTGAGGAACTGGGTAATGTTTTAGAAGAGTTTGATGCGTATCTGCCAAGTTTTTGGAGGAAGGGGGGAAAGATTCGGAGAGGAAAGAAGGTCATGAGAATGGAAGAGAGTGATTGTTTGTTGTGAGGAAGAAGGTTGCAGCCTAGACAGATAAATACAAGGTCTTGAGCAAAATCACTGTTCATGAATCTATGAAAGAACGTGATAATTATTGTGTTTCATGCATGCAAAAGATAACAAGTACACTAAAATATGTAAAGATAAGTGATGAGTGACTACAGATTTGAAATGAGAATTCTTCTGAACAATTAGTTATTTATAAACACATGAACCAGAGTGAGGTTTACAGAATGCCAAGTGATGCAGGCAGTTAAACAAATTATTAAACAAATATCCAGTTACAGTATTTTCAAATATATAAACCTGGATGAGATTGGGTAGATAGCATAAGAGATGGACAGTCCTGATATCCATAGAGGATAACCCCATGCCTTGATATAATTTCAGAGACTTCTTCCGAGAAAACACAGTGGTTGAAGGTAGCAAATTACAACTAGAATAGACAAAATCCCAACTGATTCAATAGGCTTACTCCAGCTGTGATTTACTATGCTGAGCAATAGGATTCCTGTCAAAGTTACACAAACAATGGCAAAGGATTATTTCTTATAATCCACATCAGGAGCCACATCACATTGTGATAACTTTTCTCAGGTGAAATGCTCTATTCTCATGCAAAGGTGGTAACATTCAATTAAATGGAGAAATTACTAGATATTAAACCTTCATTTTAAGTCACCCAATCATTTTCTTGACCATCAGAATATTTCTTAATAAGCAGGAGATTAGTAATTCTCTCCATATTTGATGCTTTAAAATGCTTCAATTTCTCAGTCGAAATCTATTCATAACATAGGCTGTCTGTCAGAACATAGGATGAACTCAAACAATTGACAATAGATGATTTAGGTTAAACTCATTAGCAAATGTTCAATACCAGGTGTTTGTTTTGTATCTCCCCACTATTTGCAATTGAAATAGTATCTTCCAACTCTCCCCACTATTTGCAATTGGAATAGTATCTTCCCACTCTTCCCACTATTAGCAATTGAAAGAAAAGGGGAAGTTTACAACTAATCTGAATAACAATCTGAGATAATCTGCCATTACCAATTATATAAAGCCATATTGATCTGTATACTATCTGTTATGCTAACCAATCACTCTGTACCTCAGTACCTGATGTGTATAAATTGATGCCACAAAGCCTCACTCCCATGTCTGACAAAGTAGACTTGATCCATGAAAGCTAACATCAAAATATAACAGTTAGTCTTCAAAATGCTACAGCGTTTTTGTTTTGTCTATTCTCCGATATGCTTAAAATAAAAGAGTACAGTATCTGATAAGGAGGCAAGATAGCCCTGTACTGGCTGAAGAGACTACAATTTAGCTGCAGGTTTACTAGTTCTTATGAATGTGAATATGATATAGGAAGGGGGAAAAATAAAGAGATGTTCCACAAGATTCCTTTTAAAGGTGAAATCTGTTTCTTTTCATAGTAGAAAAGAGGGCTAATTTTCCCATCCATGTAGCTGTAGCATATATGCTAAAAATCTGATAATTAAATACCTGTACTGAGATTACTTAGGGCATATCATAACCATGATCAGAGTTCTTAAAATGCTAAACAGACATTATTCTAAAAACAAACTTGTCAATAATAGTTCTTTTTCCTGTTTGGAGCAAGGCAGCAAAGTTAACATACTGCTGGATGAAATATCTTGTGGTGGCATCTATGTTGGGTTGGTGAGATGTTGTAGTATGGCAACCAAGGTCTTTTTACTATTTGTTTATTTACTATTTGACTCATCATAGTTCAGCTGAGAGAAAAGAGCAAACAGTGATGGAGGAAGATCATCTCTGTTTTCCTCATTAAAACACTAAATAACAGCAGCTACTCTATTAAATAGCTTGAATAGTTCCATCCAATTAGATATTACAAGCAATGAATTTAATTTTTATGCATCCTTTCCCCCTTGTATGTTGTGTCTTAAATTTTTTACAGTAAGCCTGTGGGGAGGGATTATCTCATAGTACTAAGCAGCACTGGAAGCCCTATTTTGGCTAAGGGACAGAGTATGAATACTTTAAATAAATGGTTGAAATGAAAGAATGACCATTGCCAATAGCTGGATTAATAGGATAACCCCAGTCAACAATGATTAAAATGATGCTGTGATTATGGAGATGAAATTGTCCAAAGTGGAGCATCCTGTGTATTAGGAAGGGGGATTCCATCCTGAAATGGGTAGGGAGAACTCACACCCTCTCCAGAGCATGATGTAGTGGCCATACAGTATACATGTGACCTCTGTACTCTTTCAGTGTGAGCCTCCAACCCAGGGGTTCCCAAACTTTTCATGATGCAGGCCAGACAGCGCGTCCCCCTGGACAGCTGAGCAGGCTGGTCACATGATTCCTCCTGCTGTAAATGCTGCCGTAAAACACAGCAGCTATGGGTGCATTTATGGCAGTGTTTACAGCAGGCGTGGGTGCATTTATGCATGTGCGGGCACTCTTTATGGCTTCCGCTTCTGGGAGCAGCAAAGGTGGCGGCAAGCCACATGAAATGGTGCCATAGTCTGGCCACTCCTGCTCCAACCTGTTTGTTTACTGCTGTCATCCTCCAGGCTTACACAGTGCTTCCTACCTCAAGCAGTACCATCTACTACTGTTTTCCTGCCCCTTTCTTCCAAAAAGCACAACAGCAAAATTGTTTTTTCTGGTCTCCATAGTTCCTTCTTTCAGCTCCTTCATGCTCTTATCTTTCTTACTACATTTTGGCCATTCTCTACCCAGCAGAGATTAGATACCTGTAACATTAACATTGCTTCGTTGACCCTCTGAATGTTTACTTTTGTTCAAAATCGGTAGGTTAATAATTTTGTTACATTTTGATTTAAGATGTGGCCTTCTCTAAATATCCATCTGTGGGTTCTCTCCTAAGCACTGCTGCTGCTCTTCTGTTTAGAATGGTCTAGCAGATTATTCTGTTACTGGAGCAAAATGCTACTTTGGAGGTGACTCTCCCTCACACCTGAAAAAGTGCATGGTTTTCTGAAATATATGCACAATAACCTGTCTACAGATTTCCAAAACTGGCAGTGCTGCATAACGTCTTCCACACTAAGTCACAGCCTTTTGTTTTCCCACTAATCCCCCCCTCCACAATTTCAAATGATGATCCAGAAACATACACATATTTCCATGAACCCAAAAACAAACTTTTTCAGGCCAACTTCAAAAGAGCTTGGAGCAGGTTGATGCTGATCTGTATGACAAATATATCGATACAGATTGGGTTGGGCAGTACATGCACACCTCTGGTTAACAACATACTGTATATGGGATCTAGTTTATATATTTATTTACTTATTTATTTCTTAATACATTTAAAACATATCAGAGCTTTAGGTTTGATGTTGATGATAAGGAACATATCCTATTATTTACTATTTAAGCATCTGCACTTTTAATTTTTTTATTAGAATTTCTCATGACATTGAACTTTCTGGAAGGCATATTTTCAGCATGTGTAGTTATCTTAATGCTGCACAGGTTTTAATATATTTGTTCCCAAGAATGAAAGAGAAAGCCTAAAAGCTGGTAAAAGAAATTAAATGCCCCAGGATGCATCTTTGTTTCCTCCTCTTAAAAATAGGCCTCAGATTTACTGGTAGATATTAGGTCAAGGTTAGGTTCAGTGAGGGTTTTCCCCCCAGAAAAAAAAAGAAACAACAACAAGCAACAGATGTTCCCAGCAACTCCTCTCAGAAGTCCTTTTTCAGGAACAGTTTCCAAAAGTGATGATAAAATTGTTTTGAACTTAGTGCACAGTTAGTAAATTTGGCAAGAAAAATGCTGTTGGAGAAGGTATTTGTTTTGGACTAAAAAAGACAATATTGTTTTGAATTTTTCTAGAGAAAAGAAAAAGCAGCATGAGTTTAAAAAAAAATATTTTTAACATTCCTTCATTTGCAAAACTTCTCTGTCTTACAACTTGCAGTTGACTCAGTTGAGATTTACTATTGTAAAGGTGCTGATGGGCCTGGAATGCAAAGCATTATCTGTTGCTTTTTGGAAATGTCACTTTTTTGGACTGCAACTCCTAGAATCTATAGGCCATGCTGGCTGGAGGATTCTGGGAGTTATAATTTTTTAAAAGAAGCATTTTGACTATAAATATGGTCCCATCTCTCTGACACACAACTCTGAGGCAAGTTCAAGAGTGTGTTCTATGCCAGCCTTGATTGCCGCTTTAAAGTAACATCCATTACCCTCCAAAAATACTTCCACTCAAGGAAGAGGATAACAAAGAAATGTAATTTATGCCATCTCTTGCCAAAAATGTCCATCCATGCTTTATGTAGGTCAATCTTTACGCAAAAGAATTAATGGACACAAATCAGACATCTGGAATGGCAAAACATGAACCAGAGTGAGGCAACCAGAGTGAGGCAACACAGTGAAACCTGTCTCAAACCACTTCAATCTACCTGGAAGTTACAATTCTGGAACAGAGAAATTACAAAACTAGGATCAAAAGAAAGACAGCAGAAATCAATACATCCATTTGTTGGACACCCATCACAGAGGATTAAATACAGTCAAACCACACATGAAGAGCACCTCGTTTAAAGAGTAACTCGCTTAAAGAGCAGAATTTTCTCTGAATGTTTGCTTTGCTTAACAAATAAAACCAACCAAATACTCACTTAAAAAATAAATAGAGGTTCGGAATTCCCTCCACCAGAAGTCACAATTGGTCACTTACAATGGTGCTTCACTTAAAGAACAATCCTGTGGAACACATTAGGCTCTTTAAGCAAGGTACAACTGTATTAGCCAATGGTTTCTGGGACATTATCAAATTTGATACACAGATTGCTATATGCTGCTAGATATTTTATATATTATATTTTGGTGTATTACAACCTTCCTGCCAATTCTCTTTTATTACTTTAGCAGAACAGGCAGTAACCTAGTAACAGTAAGTGCTACAGTGTTTTTGTTTACTGATATGCAAGTAAGAGGTTAATCAGAAACCAGAAAGGGCTTTACTCCACACCTTTGAGATTGAAAGGGAGACATTTAAAACTAATCTGAATAATCTATTGTTACTGCTAGCTGTAGGAAGCTGTATTGTTATGCTTGCTTGTATGTCATTCTGCTTGAGCACATCCACCTTCCCCTTTAACATCTAGACCCTTGCATTTGGTAAATATAAACCATGCCTGGAAGTTTCACTCTTTGTCTGAAGAAGTGGACTTGATCCACGAAAGCTAACAATAAAAATATATCAGTTAGGCTTTAAAGTGCTAGTGTTTTTGGTTTTGTTTTTTGATATGCCTGAACCACAAACTAAGACGGCTAGTATTCCAAAAAGAAAAACTACTAGTTTGTCTGATTGCTTGTCTGTTACATCCATGCCAACCTTCTCCACAGTGAGCTCAGATATATCACTTTCCCTTCTCACCTGCTCCTCACAACAACTGCTGTCAGATAGCTTAGGGAATGAAAAAGTGTTAGGGCCAAGGTTGGCGGGGTGGGGGATGGGGCCACAAACTTGAATCCACACAATACAAAATGACTTTCTATTAATACTTCAATTACTACCATCACCACCATTTTGAGACAGGGGGAAAATCAAAAGACATTTACTTGTCAAGATACAGGATAAATCTAAGAATAATATTATTATTATATGCCATCAAGTCAGTTCAGGGACTTTGGAACAGTGCAGCACACCCAAGGCTAAACAGGCACAGTAGGAATCAAATTCCCAATCTTTGGCGCCACATCCAGATAGTCCAGCTGACTGAACTATTAAGCTGGTTAGATCTATAATTATATAATTATCAATTCTCTACTACACTGTCTATTTAACTGGACATACCACACATTAACATGCCTTGTAAATTTGTCTTCTCACCTCATCAAGTAAGCATTGCATTAAGAAGCATTGTTTGGTAACAATGCTGCAATTTTCTGATAACAGTAAACTTATGTTGTCTCACGTTGCGCTGATGCCTGCTCTGTGGTTCCTATCAGCTCCATTTGAAAAATATTCAACAGAGGTATTAGGAAAGTTCTGTAATCCAGAAAAGCCACTGCCAGATAGAGTAGTTTGCTCTGGACTGTAAAGAGCTAGAAGAACACAGGGGGTAGAGAGATGGATGGCACTTCCAGAATGTTGTTATTGTACTGCTGCAGATACAAAATTTAATCCTGCAGTGTCTTTGGAGATCTCACACAATGAACCTCTTAGTAAACACATGCAATATTGAAAAATATTTGGTAGTCTTGGGATCATACATTCACAGTACTAGTCCCCTTTGAAAGATAGATCTAATGCCCTCAAAAACTGGCCCATAATAACTCCTTTCTGTTCCAAAAGTTGTTCTGCATGCTCTATTTACCACTTAGCCAATTGGGAGATGATGTAATTTTGAGCTGCTTTGCTTTATTGAATATCTACTTGTATAATCTACAAGGACCACTGTGCGTAGCTGATTCAGTTGGCCAGGATATACAGCTTTCTCTTCTAAGTTTGCAAATGTACTCAAAAGTAAAACAACACAGCAACATCATCCAATAGTAGAAAGATGGAGGTAAAGGAAGGTCAGTGGCTATAGTGCAGGGCTGCCCAAAATTTTTGGGATGTGGGCCAGTCATGTGGTTCAGGGAGCCTGTCACTATGGCATGGGGGCCAAATCTGCCCCCCTTAACTCATCTGGCCCATGAAGCCCTGTCACTCCTGGAAGTGGAAGTAAAATGTGCCCATGTGGGCATGTTTTACTTCCACTTCCAGGAACAATGATGGCTTTGAGGGCCAGATGAATTGGTGTCAGGGGTTGGATTCAGCCCCCCAGGCCATAGTTTGGGCAACCCTGCTATAGTGACTCAAGTTGTTTGCTCAATTGTTGCTGACCTAAATCAGTGAAGACAAGTAGTTCTGATGTACAAAGCTGATGAGTGAAGGGGGTGGGTGGGTGAAGGGCGTTGCAACTGAAACAGAAGGATGACTAAACTCAACAATGTGGCAGAGGAATCAGTTTTTGAAAGGTACAGACTTCTGCATGTCTGTCCTATATATAGTCTAGTGCAGGGGTCTTCAAACATGGCTCTTCAGATGTTCTTGGACTTCAATTCCCAGAAGCCCTGATTAACAGGTGTGCTGATTTGAGCTTCTGGGGCTTGAAGTCCAAGAACACATGGAGAGCAAAGTTTGAGGACCCCATTCTTGTGGATGGCTCCCAGATTTTTGTCCCACTACTAGTTATATTTATGTAAAGGAATAGAAAAATATATTTCTGCCACTTCCCTCTACCCTCTGCAGTCCCTAGCATCACTTCCAATGCTCCAGAGGGTTACCTGGAACCAAAAATATCACCACCTCTCCAGTTCAAAAACTTTCTTACTAACAGGAGGAGTCTCTCTGTCCATGGAAATGATTTTCCAGCATTCAACCCAGTGACCAAACTTCTGATATGCATACCTTATGTTACACAAATATTTACACTTTCTCAGCTACCATAGAAAAGCAGTGTCCCAATCTTGTTTGTAGAAGTGGCGCTTCTGCTTATGAAGGGTGGTGGATGTGGCTGTCTTTTCTTTGAATGTTTATATTCTTACCATCTCTATAAGTCAGGAGTTCTTAACCTTATAAAAAAAGGGGGCCAGGTCACACACCCTCAGACAGCTTCGGCGGCTGGATGGCCATTTTGCCCTTCCTCCACTACATGGCACTTCCTGGTGTGGTGGATGCAGTGGGCCCCCCCACATTAAATGGTGCCATGGGCTGCATCCGGCTCACAGTCCTCAGGTTGAAAATCCCTGCTCTAAGTAGTTGCACAATGGGAATCTCCAGGTTATCTTTGTCCTGTTGCTTGCATAATGATGTGATCTAGTACAAGTAGAAGTACTAGTAGTTCCTTCTTATGCTGTGTGGCACCTGTCTCCACCATTACAACATATTGGGCAAGGAGGCTCCTCATTGTTTCTTCAATAATAAGGTTTTACAGGACCATGGTGCTAAGCCAACCCCTAACCCTCCTCCTTTCTCATCTGGGCTTGGGACTCAACTGCAAGTACACAGACCAATTTGTACAGCACATTGTATAGAATATCAACTACTCTTATTAATTTACTATCAATTTCCAAACTCTTATCGGCTCTTATTAAACAAAATATTTTATATGATCTCACTGAGATATTTTTAATTCTAGGTGTACTGGTTATTACTTATTTTAGATATTATTGCTGTTAGCCATCTGGGGTACTTATGGAAAGATAGAGCATGGGTGTAATTAATCAATTACACAGCCTGCTGGATAGCTCAGTGGTTTAGGTATCTGACTATGGATCCAGAGGTTGGGAGTTCAGTTCCTCACTCTGCCTGCTTAATAGAGGCTGGCCCTGATGATCTAGAGCATGGGTCTTCAAACCTGACTCTCCAGGTGTTCTTGGACTTCAATTCCCAGAAGCCCAAGCCATCACACCTGTTGATCAGGCCTTCTGGGAATTGAAGTCCAAGACATCTGTAGAGCTAAGTTTGAGGGAACCCCCCCCCCCAATCTAGACTCCTTCCAGCTCTGTAGTTATAAGCTTCTTAATTAACTTGCCAAATATCTTGAAAACAATCAGGTTACCTCTGCAGTGACAATAATTTTATATAAAACTACTCACCCTGTCTGGAACCCATGGGCTTCTTATTTGAAGTTCAAGTCAGAATGCATGTCTGCTTCTCACCAATATTTTTTTTCTCTTCCAACACGTGAGGCAGAGAGTTCTAAGAGATAAAGAATGCTGTGTCCAAAATCATCTAGTAAGTTTCATGGAAGAATTTGAACTTGCCTCTTGATATATAGTACTATCTATTCTACCGTAGTGGCTTCCACTGTGTAAACCCTACCAAAATAGGCATAAAACGGAGAAAGCAAAGATGGAAGCTGGAAACTGTCATAGAAGTGAAGCAGAGAATACTTCTAATTATTCATGCAACAGTAAACATTTTTTTAAAGCACAAAGTAAAATTATATGTTCACTGATACTTCACCTATATTAGTTCATTTTTAAAATATCTCTGCATAACCCAAGATTTCTGTTTGTCTGAAGAAAAAACCTGTCCCTATCTATTTTACTCTTCCTTATAGCAAAATCTCAGGATAACATTTACATCTACAGTGCTACTCTACTGGGAAAACACTCTCCTTTAATTATTTGGGTCTTACTCCCAGGTAAGTGAGTACAAAAATGCAGCCCAAATGATCTTGCTTTTGAAGCAGATGCCCAGTAGTAGTGATTATTTTGCAAATTAATTTTTATAACATTCTGGCAACACATGGTTGACCAGACACTTAAAGAAGCAGCTGAGCATTTCTCTTCAAATGGGGAAACACATAGGCTGGAGCAAGGCATAGAAAAAAATGCCATGGCATCATAACCCCCTCTGTGACTCCATCAATGAAAGAAGAAAAATGCCATTTGTCACTTAGCAACACCAGTGATGGATAATCCATCAAAGTGCTAGAACAAAGCTAAGCAGGGAAGGAATGTTGAAAGGTTTTGGGAGTCTGTCAGCTGTGGTATCCCCTGCTACCTCCATAATCAACCCTTTTGCTAGCCAGGTTTAATAACAGCCACTGCATAAACTATGGAAACAAATCTCTTATCAGCAGAAGGTCACTGATTCATACCAGAAAAGGGGAAGAAGCTGGACCTGATTTTTTTTCTATACTTCAGAAATATGGGCCACATCCAGGCCTAGTCAGGTATAGCACATACCAATTAAAATCAACAGGACAAACTCAAAGTAAGTCCCATTTATTTCAAAAGGTATATTCTTTGCAAGTCTAAGCCTGATCTGACACACTGACAAATCTTAAAAGTAAACCATGCCCACCGAAAAGACACCAAACCTGCCAGTGCCAATACAGCTCAGATTTCAGATTTCTTTTGCATGTGAATATTTTAAGCAGAACTATTTCAAAATATTTTGCACATAATAGGGACTTTTTTAGTTTGCTTCTGCTGTTAGAATTCCTACTGAGTGACACAATCAATAGTGAAGGAAAGAGTAAGAATTCCATTTTATGTTTTTTTTTAAAAATAAATATTTAACAAAATTTGCTCTTTAAATTTCTATCATGGAAAGAATTTGAAGTTTAAGACATACAGATGTAAAATAAATGGAAACAGATTCATTTAATCAGGCATGTGCCTTTGAACATGTAACTCTTTAAGGCCTGACTTTGAGTCCTTGTATATTCATTCAGCAACATGCTAGAATTGAATTAGGGCTGCCACTCCTTTTTCTTGAGAACAGGGTCTTCTCTAGTATCATTTTGGCAGACAGATATAATATGAATTATATGAGGAACAACTGAACTTTTTATATTTGGACAGTACAAACAGAAAAATTTCATTTTTGAAGAATATGAGAAAATTTCCAAATTGCATATTATGGATAGAAAAAATATTTGGTTTATTATTATTTTTAAGTTGAATCGAGCAGATAGCAAAATGGACAGATTTCCCCATCCCTACTATGATATCCAAAAGAAAAGAGAATAAGAAATTTAAAACAGATGTCTATACTAATCACACGCATACACACACCCAGCACACAATGAACTAGTACAAAGCAGAGAGTTCTATAAATTGCTCCTCCTCACTGAACAGGGTTTCCTTGGGATAGGGAATGATAAAATACAATGAATTGTTGGTTGAAGGGGGCATTTGCCAGCTATTGAAGCTTCTGAACAATTGGTTCTGGGACACGGGAGGCATGTATGAGGTCTTATTCATTGGTATCTATGCCTGCAGACTCTTTCCTTTTTCTTTATTTATTTATTCTTCAAATTTATACCCCGCCTTTATAATGAGAGAAAAGTATTATTCTCTCTGGTGACACAAGAAGAAAGGGAAATGGCAACACCCCAAATAAGAGGTCAAAAGAGACTTCTCCATAAAATTTGCATGAAATTAAAATATAGGAATAGTGCAAATCTAGAAGGGAGGCACAAACTAAGACCTCAGGGAGCAATTCTAGATGTACATGAACACAAGGGAAGATATGGAGTGATAGGAGATGCAGTGTCTTAACCACTAAGACACTACAGCCCTCTGTTTCTCTGATTCTTGGAGTCTATAACGAACAACTTCTAGTATACAGTCCCTGGAATTTTCTCATCAGGGAATTTTTTGGAATAGTAGCTGTGTTAGTCTGGGGTTCAGGCACATCAGAAAACAAAACAAAATAAACAGAACAAAATAAAAAACACTGTAGCACTTTAAAGACTAACTGCTATATTTTTATTGTTAGTTTTCGTGGATCACGTTCACTTCTTCAGACAAGGAGTGAAACTTACAGGCATGGTTTTTATACACCAAATTGAGGGGTCAAAGGGAGAAGGGTGTGCTCAAGCAAAATGACAGACAAGCAAGCACAACAATACAGCTCTAAATGTCTCCCTTTCAATCTCAAGGTTGTAAGGAAGCGCATTCTGGTCTCCGGTCAACCTTTGACCTGCATGTCAGAAAACAAACAAAAACATTGTACCTGGTTACTTCCTGTTTTGCTAAAGAGAATTGGCAGGAAGGTTGTAATATAATATATAAAATATCTAGCAGCATATAGCAATCTGTGTATCAAATTCGATAATGTCCCAGAAACCCTTCGTTAATATTTAATCCCCTGTGATGGGTGTCTAACAGATGGATTTATTTGATTTCTGCTGTCTCCCTTTCAATCCTAGTTTTGTAATTTCTCTGTTCCAGAATTGTAACTTTCAGGTCTTGGATAGAGTGTCCAGTTAGATTGAAGTGGTTTGAGACAGGTTTCTCTGTGTTGCCATTCCGGATATCTGATTTGTGTCCATTAATTCTTTTGCATAAAGATTGTCCTGTTTGTTCTACATAAAGCATGGACGGACATTTTTGGCAAGAGATGGCATAAATCACATTGGCAGAAGCACAAGTAAAACCAGGTACAGTGTTTTTGTTTGTTTTCTGACATGTTGGTATTCCTTTAATTATGAGATTTCTGCAAACTACTTTATTCTCTAGCCACATAGATCTCCCTGCACACATTTAGACACCAGCATGTATTGAATGTGTTGACTGAATTTCATTTCCAGAGATTCACGATGATTTATTTTATTATATACAAATCAGTTTGTACTAGGGCTCTAATTCCCTGGTAAACACTACTTCTAGATACTGTACTGAGATTCTGATACCATGGTAACACAAACATTCATAAAACCTCATGTACAACTGAGAAGGTTTTAGAATACAGATTTTTATTGAGTAATACATGGCACATCAGGTGAATAATTGATTATATTATCATTTATTATTCTTTCTTTGTTTATAGTTCCATTTGTTTATTTTGTAGAAGAAAATCAGGTTTTACCAGCAATTCAGAATCTTTTAAAAGATGGGATAATTTTTTTCTTTTTAAAAATGCTGTTAAATACACCTTTATAAATTTAAATATCTATACAATGCTTGCCAAGTCATTAACAATTTTAATATTAATTCCATAGTCTGTCAAGCAGGCATCCAAATTCTGTATTGGCATCATCACAACTATCCAAAATTAATTTGTTACCAATTTCACATTATGAAGAACTGGCATTGTGAAATAGAACATGAAAGGCTGTATTATCAGCTATGAGTTAAATGGTCTTTCTATTCTACTATCTCAAATAATGTTCCACTTTCACATCGATTAGCTGAGATTCAGAGAAATGATATATGTACCCAAGAAGGACATCCATGCAAATAGTCAGAATTTAATATGGTTCATGGCTGCAAGAAGAGCAGATTAAATTCAGGCTGCATGCATGGCTCCCTTCCTGGTCCATGTGGCTGCTTGAGCAGGAGAAATTTCTACATTAGAAAAAGTAAACTGAGCTTTGGTAAAAACAAGAGTCTGTCATTATGTTGTCTTCAAAGTCTTTTAGTCACAGTATTGTGTGAATTGCAGCCAAACTCATCTGCACTTTGGTTCCACTGAAATCCATAGGAATCAAGTTAGCAGTGGCAAGCTTCTTCCACTGATCCATGAGCTTTAAGTTCATTTCTAGAGCTTGAAATAAGGTTGGCTGAAGGATAATGTCTCATAGACACAGGCTTGAATTCTATGACCTCTATATATTTTTAAAGATACCAATTGTGATATACAAAAGCCAAATCAAATTGTACATAGTTATATTTTATGTTCCTAAAGTAACAGAGTGACTTTCAATCTGTAAACAAAAGTGTTAATGTTGCATTTTTCATTTTTTTTCCTGAAAATGTCAATTTTTTTAAAAAAACTGGAAAGAAACTTTTCCCCTCATGGCTTCAAAATAGCAGGAAATTTTATATCTCTAATTGTCAGCCAGTAGGCAAGGCTGTCACAGAAATGCTGAACAAATGTTTCTGGGATAGAGAAGAGTACAGTATACAGTACAGTACAGTAATACCCCGGATAACGTTATGACTTGGTTCCACAAGTCATGACGTTATCCGATTTTTAGCATTGTCCGATGCATGCATTGAACAACGATAAAAAAAAAAGCCTTGACTTCAGGGACAAACTGCTTTAAAGGCAGGCAGGGAAAGAAAGAGACCTCCCTGCCTTTAAAGCCACCCCCCCCCATGCGCAGCGGTCTCTGCGACTGCAGTAGGGTCAGGGAAAGCGCCTTTCCCCCAATTCTACTGCAGTTGCAGAGACTCCTTGTCTCTTTCCCTCCCTGTATTTAAACTACAGGGAAGGGGGAAAGAGAGAGATGTGATTGGTTCTCTAGAGAACCAATCACATCTCTCTCTTTCCTCCTCCCTGTAGTTTAAATACAGGGAGGGAAAGTAAGTCAAAAGCAGTTCTCTCTCTCCCTGTAGTTTAAATACAGAGAGGAAAAAAGACAGCTAGGACTGAATATAAAGAAGCAAAATTGTTTCCAGGGCTGCATTTTGGGGTGCTGCTTATTTCTCTTTCTGTTCAATACAGAGATATGTGGGATATATCATATGGAAAGTTATATTAGATTCAAATGAAAGAAAATTGATTTTAAAAATCAATAATTTGAGATACACAGATGACACTACTACTGGCAGAAATATAGCTATAATTCGAAACAATTACTTTTAAGGGAAGGACAAGCAGATTGACTGGGATGGATGGATTGAATAAATGATCTACAGCCTTGCATTTGCCAGATTTGAGCATGGGTGTTGATGACAGAGCCTTTTGGAGGTCATTAATTTATTGGGTCACAATATGTTGGAAGCAATCTGATGCATGTAACAACAACCATCTGTGAACTGGGGTTACGGAGGTTTCATTGCTAAAGAATTTTATGTCTGTTTGTTTTTTTACCTGGCAACAGAAAAGTAATGGTTGATCTTGTAGGTCCTTCCCCTTTGGCTGTGATATGTCATATTCAATAGAAGGCAGTCATTGCTTACTCTGACTGACATGAGCTTTTATTTTTCTCCTTATTGATTCTGAGCCACCTTGGAATGACACAGTATTCTTAGCAAGACTGCAAAGTACTCTAAGCAAGAAAAAGCCCCCAATTCTTGGAAGAAGAGTGGAATGAACATGCTTCCAAACAGTACTAAATATTTCTTGTCCAGATGTCACTTTGGAATCCCTTGCTGGAAGCAATGAACCAGAAAATTTGTTGTTGTGTTAAGTCGCACAGTCAAGTCTGACCCTTTGCGCTCCATGGACCATCGTGCACCATGCTCCTCTGTCCTCCACCATGCTTCTCAGCCCACTTAGCTCTACACCCACTGCATTTAGCCTCCTCATCCTCAGCAACCCCTTCTCCTTTTGCCTTCAATTTTCCCAAACATCAAGGCCTTCTCTAGTGAGTCCTTTCAAAGTATTTGAGCTTCATCTTCAGTATTTGTCCCTCCAACGAGCAGTCAGGGTTGGTTTCCTTCAGGATCAACTGATTTCTTCTCCTCGCAGTCCAGGGTACTCTAAAGAGACTCCTCCAGCATCACAACAACTCAAAGGCGTCTATTTTTCTGTGCTCAGCTTTCCTTATGGTCCAGCTTTCACATCCATACATTACTACTGGGAATACCATTGTTTTGACTATGCAGACTTTGTAGACAGGGTGATGTCTCTACTCTTTATTATGCTACCTAGGTTTCTCATTGCTTGCCTCCCAAGAAAAGTGTCTCTTTATTTCATGGCTGCATTCACCATCTGCAGTGATCTTGGATCCCAGGAAAGTAAAGTCTGTTACTATTTCCATTTCTTCCACTTCTATCTGCTAGGGAGTGATGGAGCCAGTTGCCATGATCTTGGTTTTTTTGATGTTGAGTTTCAGGCCAACTTTTTCACTCTCCTCTTTCACCCTCATCAAGAGGCTGTTCAGGTCTTCACTTTCTGCCATTAGGGTAGTATCATCTGCATATCTCAGGTTGTTGATGTTTCTCCCAGCAATCTTAATTCCAGCTTGTGCTTTGTCTAGCCCTGCATTACACACGATGTATTCTGCATATGAGTTAAATAAGCAGGATGACAATAAGCAGCCTTGTCATACTCCTTTTCCTACTAAAAACCAATCAGTATATCTGTATCCAGTCCTAACTGTTGCTTCTTGGTTCATGACAGATTACTCAGAAGACAATTGGGGGGGGGGGGTCTGGCATTCCCATCTCTTTAAATATTTGCCATAGTTTATTGTGGTCAACAAAGTCAGATGCTTTGGTGTAGTCAATGAAACAGAAGTAGACTTTTTTCTGATATTCACTTGCTTTTTCCATGCTCCAGCGAGCATTTTCAATTTGGTCTCTGGTTCCCCTGCCTGGTGTTTATCTCCCTACTCAAGTTATAGACCCCACCATGAATTTATAGGATCTGACCCTTCATGCAATATCAAAATTATGCAAAGTGTCTTACATTTTCAGAGCAGTTTTATAATAAAGTGGAAGTGGGTGCATTTACATCAGCCATAAATGTGTCCGCTTCTGCTGAGTTTGGATGTGGGGTGGGGTTGGTGGGGCGGGTATTTCAGGCTGCATAAAAATGGCCCTAAGAATTGCACGTGGCCAGTGAGCTGTAGTCTGCTATCACAACGGCGACGGCGACAGCGACGGCGACTGGGGCGGGGAAAGTTTATACAGGGGGAAACATTCCTTTCAAATTAAGTTACAATGTTTTTGTATTGCTTTTTAAAAGTCTAATTCCATAGTTATTCCCGTGGAGACTGGAATAAATGTTTTCTTGCTACAGCTAATTAATTGCTGTTTTCCTAATTAATTCTAAATGCTCATCTTGCTCAAAAAAAGAAAAGGCGATTGAAGTACAGTTGTACCTCGCTTAAAGAGCATAATGCGTTCCACAGGATTGCTCTTTAAGCGAGTTTGCTCTTTAAGCGAAACACCATTGTAAATGACCAGTTGTGGGGAGGATTGCGAACCCTAATTTATTTGTTAAGCAAGTTTTTGGTTGGTTTTATTTGTTAAGTGAAGCGAACATTCAGAGAAAATTCTGCTCTTTAAACAAGTTACTCTTTAAGCAAGACGCTCTTTATGCGAGGTTTGACTGTAGTTAAATGTGACATTGGTAGAGGGTGTATTATAAATAATAGTGGTGAACCTACAGTTTTAGAAAGTGAAATGAAAGCTGATATCAAACTACAGTAAAACCTCATATAACACTAAAACCTGGTTCCACAAGTCTTGGTGTTATATGATTTTTAGTGTTATCTGATGCATGTTAAAATCCTATGGGATCCATAGAGATACATTGTAACCACACAGGCTTTAGCGGTTGTTATCTGAAGCATCCCATAGGATCTTAATGTTATCTGATGCAATTCTTTCCCCCAGATTCCTTAATGTTATACGATTTTAGTGTTATTCGATACTAATGTTATATGAGGTATTACTGTACTTAGAAGAAACATATGAAAAATATATGAAATATTAATAGAGCTACTGTGCTACAGAAATTGAATCTATCATAATTCTAATAAGAACACTACAATAAAGAAGCTTTCTTTCTCTTGATGGGCTAAAACCAATGTTAAAAATGCAAATAAATTAATTATTAATAACAAGATAAGCCATATTATAGGTAAGAAATTCCAGTTTGGCACATTTGTCCCCTAGGTGGATTGTTATAAAAGAATAGGTAATTGTCACTCTCTTTGGATTTACTGTACTTTGATACACAGTGCACTGCACCCGTTTAGTTCACCTATTCCTACTTCTTAACAACTGTTGTGGCCAGCGACACAATTGCCAGTTGGCTTCTTGAGCTCCAAATGTCTCTAACTATACAAAGAACACATTTGTGGTTTTATAGCCTGCTGTGTTTTAAATGTCTACATACATATTGCGCACAAGTGCTATCTGAACATGCACATCATTTTGAAAAAGAAATGAAAAAAGGCTGGAAGATGTAGGGCAGTGAGGAAGCAGACTATATCTAGTTAACCCTTTCCTTTCCTTTCACTTCTCTGCTCTAATCCTTGGTGTTTTGTTATATCAATATTGCCAATAAATGCCTCTTGCAATATACTTTACTAGCTGGATAAAAATGTCCTGTGATGGCAAATGAAGTCCTAGATTCTCTGAAGCTCTTTTGTTTTCTGTTTTTCTAAAAAAATGTGGCAAGTGGTTTAAACTTGGGAATATTATTTTAAAAAAGTAGGCAATCATTTTCAGACTAAAATGTTCATGGGGTTTAAAATGACACTAGATTCCATGGCATGAGCTCCTCTGTTTTTTTAAAAAAAGATTATTTGAAGCAGGTTGGTGTCAAGCGGTGGGACACCAAGTGGTGGGTGTTATATAGCTTTCTTTTCTTGTGTAAAAAGTGCCACAGTACAATTGGTAAATGTTTAAGATAATATTTGCACAATAATGGGCAAGAGCTTTCAGGGCAACTTACATAAAGTCTTTCATGCAGTGGTGGGCTCCAAAATTTTTTACTACCACTCTGTGGGTGTGATATGGTGGGTGTGGCCAGGGGAGAAGCCCTGCATTGCACCCAAATTAGGACTACTTTGGATGAGCGGGGCCAGTCAGAATTTCCGCTACTGGTTCTGGCCAACTGGTGGGAACCTGCTGATGCCCACCACTGCTTTCATGGCTGGACGGCAGAGTACAGTGACATAGATGTAAAGTTCCCTGTTCTTCTCTCCAATTGCAAAAGACTGCCTTGGTGCCAAAACCCTGTTTTTCATAGGCTCTCCTTAGTTTTGCCAACTCCAGTCCATAGCCCATCAAATGAGTTCCAAGTATAAAGACTTAGAGCAGGGTTTCCCAATCTATGGCCTGTGTGCTGGATCTGCCCCCTGGGCTGAATTGCCACAGATGCCAGAAGTGTCCTGACATCACCATAATGCTGTGAAAATGTGGCAAAAAACATATATTCAAAAATGGCTTGGCAATATTCCTCCCTCCCTCCCTCCTCCAAGGGAAGTGGAAGAGGTAGGAAAAATACCCAGAAACATGGCACAAATGATTGAGCTTCCACCACTGCTGGTGCTGGGAAGAACCACGTGACCAGCCCCTCAGCTGACTGAGGGGGCACGGTCAGGTTCCTGGCAGGAAAAGGTTGGGAACCCCTGGTCTAGAGCAATGTTTCCCAATCTTTCGTTTTTGGACTTCTATTCCCAGAAGCCTAAGTCTATTCCCTAAAGCACTAATCAGTCAATGTACTGACTTCGGCTTCTGGGAATTGAAGTTTCCTGTGGGGCATGTGCCCCACGTTGGGAACCATCGGTCTAGATGAAGAGGGTTCCACTACTTCCATTAGATGATTAAGAATCATTCTTTCTAGATCCTTATAAAGGTGACAAAGTGCTGAGCTTGGCTTGAAGTTTTTCTGCATCTGTGGGTTCTTTATCAGGTTTCACGATGGTAACTGCTCACGCCTTTTTCCTAATTTTTTGATTACTGAGTTAAGAAAATTATTAAAGAAGTTGAAAAGGGACTTTTTGTTACTCTGTCCACATGAATATCAGCCAAGTCTGTGACCTTGCTATTTTTTTAGCTAAAGATACTTTTCCCAATTCAAATTGTAAAGTCGGTAATATACAGTTGTTTCTTTCTTTCAGTTTTAAGTTCTAATTCCTATGTCAATGTTCACATCCATCATTAATGAAGAGTAGGTTTGTTTGATTTGTGGATTTTTTTTTTGTATGAGTAAGTCCTTTATTTGGGTCACATAATTTAGGAATCTGGCTGTGGAGCCTGTGGTTCAGAGTTTGATTTCCCCTATGTCTCCTTGACAGGGACTGGACTTAAAGTTCCATAACATCGATTCCAGCTCTGTAGTTCTAGGATGAAATGACGACGACGACAATCTCAAGGGCTTTTGAATGTTTTTGATGCATTTCAGCCAGTTACCTCTTTCAGTTTCTCAGACTAGAGAAATCAACCACTGCCCACCCAAAATGATTTCTTTGATACTTTGTTCAAAAAATGAAATATACCTATTCAACTGGACTACTGTTAGGCCTTGGAGGTAGTTGATTCGGTGTCTCCAGAGGATTGACAATTGGAATGATCTTTTCAATGTACTGTATTGACAAACTGGTTATAGGCCTCTAGGACGTGGCAAATGTCTTGCTGAGAGGACCAGTGTGGTATAGTGGAAGGAGATAGTTTTATTTATTTATTATATTTTTATACTCCCACTTTGGGTGGTGTACATGCAAATAACATCAACATAATGAAACAAGCAACAAAATAAAATAAACAGCAAAAGAGTTGGACTAGAATTCAAAACATTTGGATTTAAAACCTTGCTCAGCTATGACAGCTCATGGAGAAGGGATAGTGGTAATTGTAAACCACTCCCTGAACATCTCAAAGAACCTTATTAGAATCACCATAATGACACGTGCTGTCAAGTCAGACGAGACTTGATGGCAGAAAACACAAATAAAGAGAATAAATGTATCACCAGGATATCAAATAGTATTTTCATGCTTAGCAAAACCAAAACACCCCACATCAAAATGTATAGACATTTGTACACAAAATAAATAACCTCATGCATATATAATTAATTTATTTAATCTTTGTGGCTATAGACAATTAGAAAAGAGGAAGATGTTTAGCTAATCAGCCTGGAGTGGAAGGAAACGGAGACTCTGGGGACACTGTCTTTAAATAATAACAGACAAAGAAGACCCTGACTCGCTTCACAGCACATGTTATCCCTCTATAGTATACCAGATGCGGCATGATTGTGCTGTCTTGGGGTGAGCACTTCTGGTGCTCATTGTTGTCACTGTGGTTTAAGCTTGCAGTGGGATATCGCCTGATACCAGCTGGGTGAAAAAAGAAATAAAGTAAAGGATGTTCTTTTTGTCTCATTGAAAGATAGAGGGCCAAAGCCAGGCATGGAGAGATAAAGCTCTATCTTACGGGCTGTTGAAAATGCCCAGCGACTAAAAAGCAGGATTATTGTGCCATATGTCAGCACCATTCATGATACATCCACACGCTTTTGGGAAAACAAGCACAAGCTTGTTCCACAGGTATGGCTGTGAATATACTAGGAAATCCATCTCAGATTAAACAACTTGGTGAATTGTTCACTGCTCTACTAAACTATCCCTGTGCCCTCTTTGTTCTGATGACTGGACAGGATGGCATTTTCCCATGGCTGTCAAAGCTGACTGAATTCAGAACAGATGGCTGATGTAAATCTGAGTGTTCAAACTTCTCTTTCTATCATTTTAATTTTTCAAAGGCCGTTAACGTTAGTTTTGTCCACAGATAATGATTACAAGGTAATGGTCATTTTACATACCACTGTTATTAAATATGATGCTTTATATACATTGCACAGTAAGTTAAAATAAAACTCTTTAGGTTTAGACCATTGAATTGATGGTGGAATGAATGGGAAGAAGAAGAAGTAAGGAAAAGAAGAAGGAAAAGAGACAAGGGTTACTGGGTTTAGTTACGGACCTAGTGTACATTTAGTCCAGTTGTGGATAAGATTTGTTGTTATTTTAATTGACTTGATCACACAGGTCTGCACAAAAAATAATAATCAGCTGCATAGGATATTTTTTTTAGTAAATTTTATGTTTTCTAGTGTACTGAATCCAAAAATGACCTCATTTTCCCCACCATCATGTACAGTTTTTCTGCAAAATATGAGGGTTTTGCATTAAAAAATCATAAATGATGAGAAAATCACTATTTTATTACAATGAACTAAACATATTATTTCTTATAATTAAACAAACAATTTATTCATAATATATACTTAACATTCCACGTTCACTCTTTTTGTCTGTGAAACCTATTCTTCTTCTCTTTTATGCTCCTCCGAATATGCTATTGCTTTCCATTTTCTGTTTCCTGTTTGAGCATCCAACAGTAGTCAGCTAGCATATTGACATTTCATCTTCCTTGGTAGCATCTCTCGATATCACAAACATCTTGGTGAAATATTTCACCCTGCTTTTCACTGTAGGCTCCCAAGTTTTCAGGAAAATAGTCGACATGGGAGTGTAAGAAATGAACTTTTAAGCTCATCTTGCATCCTTGAGCTTTATACGCATTCAGCATGCATTGTGCAATGGTTTTGTAGTGAGGGTCTTTAGTATTCCATAAAAACTTGTGAACTACATATTTGAAAGAGTCCCACACTTCCTTTTCATAGTGGCCAGTCATTTTTTGTCCAATGGAGGTCTCTGGCTCAACTGTCCCACAAACATAGGAAGTAGGGATATTTTGTATAACTTGCCTGCTGGCTAACAACATGGTTAGTATTTTAAAGTCTCCACAAAACATCCAGTGACGTTCTTGATATTTGATTTTGTCAAGAATCACAGTTAAATCATTATAGTTTTCATCCAAATGCATTGAGTTTCCTATAGGAAGTAATGCAACTGTATTACCATTATGCAGCAAGATTGCTTTGAGGCTTGTTTTAGATAATCAATAAATAGGCACCACTCAGATGAATCATATTCTACTCAGATGAATCATATTCTATTTCAAAGCCCTTGAACATCACTTACACATTTTAAAATAAATCATAGCAATTCTAGTGCTGCTTTCCAAAGAGCTAACTTTCATATAGCCAGCCCTGACTACACAAGACTTAGGCTGTGTTCCCTTACTTGGAGGTCAATAGGGCTGTCCTGTTACTATAAATATGGGATGAATCATAAATATGGGATGAATCATGGGAGAAATAAATACATATGTGAGTTCAGTGTTAACTTGCAAATACTTTCTACTTACTGTGTCATCTGCTGCTAGCTGTATGTCATTTTCCTTCCATTCAACAGTAAGCAGTAGCTTGTGAAAGTGGGGTTAGAGCAGGGATTCTCAACCTGCGGCCCATGGGCTGGATGCGGCCTATGGCACCATTTAATGTGTTCCCCCTGCCTCTACCACACTAGCACCATGTAGTGCCATGTAGTGGAGGAAGGACAAAATTGCCTCCAGTTCCCAAAGCTGTCTGAGGGAGCGGGATCCAGCCCCTGGCTTAAAAAGGTTGAGAATTCCTGGGTTAGAGGAATAGCATGTATCTTTTACAGGAAGCTGCTGTTATTATCTTTACATATAAGGACATGGTTCCGGTATAACAGAATCTCTGGTAGAAAAGGAAACCTTATTCAGTATTCCCATTACATCTTGTAGGTTTTTTTCCCCATTCCTGCTAGTAATTGGCTTACAAATTTCCCCGAAAGATGCAGATGTTTTAGTTGTGCAATCATCCCTTGGCTGATAAGAGGTTTCCTATGAAATCTGTAAATCATCAGGACTGAGATTTTAAAAAGGCAAGGCGAAGGAAAAAAGAATGATACTTAGTAAGATTACTTAAACCGGATCTGTTTATTCTTGACAGAGTTTGATATTTATTATCTGTGCTTAAACATTTATCTCTATTGCATTATAATTTAGATCCATGCTACTACAGCTGTTGTGCTGGATTGCAAACAACCAGTAGAGGAAAATTGGCAAGCACAGAGAATGACTATTAATGATACAGTGGCAGTCTGCCCCTCCTGGCTAGCAGCTGCATTTTGTTAGGGCTTCTGTGATGTGTTCTTTCTTTTATTTCTATTATTTCCAAGATTAACCATTTTCTTGGCTCTTAAAAGAATACAAGCCAATGGTCTATCCTAGTTTAATTATAGCCACACAATGTCAATTGCAACTCATGGGACCGTGATAGCGAACCATGGCACTCTAGAAGTTCTTGGACTTCATTTCCCAGAAGTCCAAGTCTCTGTCACCCCATATGAATGGGTTTACTACTTCTGGGAATTGAAGTCGAAGAACACCTGGAGTGGCAAGGTTCACCATGATTGTCATAGGCATTGTTGCAGAACTCACAGGATAAAGGCCAACAAAGACCTCCTGCCTGCATTGTTTGTGGTACTTCAGTTCAGAAGGAAGACTTATTGCTTCAGGCAGGATTGCTTCCAAAGTTGTGTTAACTATCTGTGGTTGAACCTGCCATCTTGTGCATTTGTTTGGATGCTTTTCATGGGATTCCTCTGGAGACAGGCAGAAGCAGAGATGGAGGAAATGTTTGTTGGGCTTCTTCTCCTTCCATGTCTAGGCCAGACTTGAAACTGTCAAAGTGAAGGCACCATTTGGTGAGTTCATTCTGCAATTCCTTTCGCCTAACCTGGTGTGAGAAAGATTAGCTAGCAACAAGGTTGCCGTTACCAGGGTATGCCCAATTGTGGTTGAAAAATACTGTGCCACAATCTTCTAGGAGGCTCTTACTGTGTACCCCTTGTTGGGCGCATTTATTACCAAGAACTTTCCTGAGACGTGATGTAGGAATGGAATGAATAAGCATGTACCTTGCTAAATTTGAGGACATAATTTGAGATTTAAAAGCTCAAATGTGGCAGCATCTGGAAAGGCAAAAGGCTGTCGCAACCATCTATGTTTGCCCTGCAGAAGTATATTTGCTGTTTCTTTTTCCTTTTCCTGGCAGGCTTTTTAACTTTAACAGTTACTTTGTGGTCAGTTACACCAATGATCTTTCAATATTGGGAACAGCTGTACTGTACCTAGGATTTGACTAGTGCAAATCATTTCAGAATTTGCTTTGCTTTGAGAAACTTTCAAAATTTACCAATTTCTTTGTAAATGTAGGAGATTTTTTAAATGTAAAGTTAAATGTGAGAGGGAAGCAAATTTATTTATTTATTTGTTCATATTTATCCACCACCCTTCTCATCGAAGTGACTCAGGGTGGTTTACAAATAATAAAAGACATCACAATAAAAACACAGACACTACCTAAAAACCTCAAATATAAAACTGTTAAAATTAAAATTTAAAATTTAACTCTTAAAAGATAAAAAGCATGCCAAATTGCTACATTTTACTAATCTTACTGATTAAAAAGTAGAGGGAGAGAGGGGCTTAAATCATCCAGCGAGTTGGGGCTGTTGAAAGAGAGGATGGTGTCTCAGAATGCCAAAGCAGATGTAATCAGGATTGCCATGTTTGTTGTTAATATCCCTACTTCATTCCAATATGAAGAGAAATATAAGGTCCAATTATCAGAAAGAGTATATAAAGAACTAGAGATGAATTGCCATCTGCCTTACCCATTTGTTTTTTGTTGTTGTTCAGTCACACAGTCGATTCTGACCCTTTGCGACCCCATGGACCACTGTTCACCAGGCACTTCTGCCCTTCACCATCCTCCTCAACTCACTCAGCTCTGTGCCCATTGTGTCTACAATACCATCTAGCCATTTCATTTTTGGCAGCCCCCTTGTTCTTTTGCCCTCAACCTTTCTAAGCATCAAGGCTTTCTCAAGTGAATCCTCTCTTCTCATTTGATGTCCAAAGTACTTTAGCTTCATCTTTACTATTTGACCTTCTAAGGAGCAGTCAGGGTTACTCTGCACTTTTAAGCACTTTCTTCCAAATTTGAACTGGACTAGAAATTTGATCCTATGATAATCTTCTATTTGTAGGGCTGTCAAAGCAAAGACCTGTTTTATCACCTGTCTACTCTGACTGTGATTGAAAAAGAAAGAACTCTTTAAAAGGATGAACAGGAGATTTGCTATGAAGATTAGCACAGAGTAGAGGAGCAAGATGTGTTGAATGCATTGGAGAAAAGTTGAATATAAGTGTAGCTAATAAAATAATACATGCCCAATGTGTTATAGTGGATGGAGTGATGGAATAGGACACGGGAGATCTGTTTTTGAATCCTCGCTCTTCCATGGAAGCTCAATTAAGGAGCATGGTTGTGGAATTGGTGAAGCTGCTTCTTAAATATCTCTCTTACCTTGAAAGTTCCATTAGGATCAGTTCTGATTTGATCGGACAAAACAAATACAGTAAAATAAAAATTAGTCTCTGGATAGAGGACAGAGCCTTCAGGTAGGTCAGCTAGTCTCAGCCTTCCTCTCCATGGCAAAAGTATTTTTAAGTATATTACAGAAATTTCTCAATGTGTACTAACAGTTTTGAAAAGAAGAAATTACTCTCCCATCCATTTTCTAGACCTATTATTATTATTATTATATTTGAATTTCTATACCGCCCTACTTGGCAGAGCCAACTCAGGGCGGTTTACACACATGTATAGTCACAATCACAACATATCAATAAGTCAATAGTCAATATCAAATGAAAACAGTCAATAAATAGTCAATATCAGTATCACAGAACATCAGCACATAAACATCATTACAGTAAAAGTAATTCAATAAACAGTAACAAAAAATTTAATAACATCAATATCAAGCAGTAGATTAAAAATTTCCATATCTCAGTCAAATTCACACAAAGAAACAAAACTAAGCAAAGGACCACGACAAGTAACGAGCCTCTCCGTCCACCGCACAGCGTCTCTTAAAGCCCCAGCAGGGCGAGGTTCTGGGGGCGGATGGAACAAATCCCAAGGCTGAGCGCCACCGCAGCCACTTATCTCGGCCGCAGATGTTACTGTGCGGCGACCACCTGCACAGCCAAGGAAGCATTCACGGGAGAGGACGGAAACGTCCATGGCTGCCTGCTGCCCGAGTCCCGCAGCTGTTGCTCCCTCGCGTCCGGCTAGCCGAGGGAGAGACCGGCGAAGGCGGCGGCGGCGAAGATCTTTTTAACGCCGCCCGAGTCCCGCAGCTGTTGCTCCCTCGCGTCCGGTTGGCCGAGGGAGAGACCGATGAAGGCGGCGGCGGCGAAGATCTTTTAACGCCACCCAAGTCCCGTGTTGCTCCTTTTAAACTTCCCGGCCGGTGACGGGGGCCGGGAGAGGCGCGTCGGCGTCTTCTTCGAGCCTCCCTCGAAAGGGAGGCTCCTTTTAAACTTCCCGCCGGTGACGGGGGCCGGGAGAGGCGCGTCGGCGTGAAGCCTGTCAGGCTGTGAAGCCTGTCAACTCTAAGCAACATCACAAGTTGACGATGGGGGTTGGAGTCCAGTTCATCCACAGTCAAGAGGAACTGGAACTGCTGTGGTGAGCCCAACGCATCCCTGTAATCCACTGGCTCCCTCCTACACTTTTCTTTAAATGGCACCATCCACAGTGTGGGTCCATTGCAGATAAACAGTCTTTACAGGATATATATTTGCTACAATTTGCAACCTGTATTCTTCTGATCTCTTTTTCCGATGGTAGATAGATGTAATCTTTGTCCACAGGATCAAGTTCGAATTTGTGAAAAACTGTTGTTTCTTCCTTAATTTCATATAAAACATCAGGGCACTGTGGCTTCATATTGTCATCAAGAATAACCTTCAGTAATTGCCCATTTCCTGTCCCCAAAAACAAAACCTAGCTCTCCAGATGTTCTTGAACTTCAATTACCAGAAGCCCAAGTCACCAAACCTGCTGATCAGGGCTGCTGGAAATTGAAGTCCAAGAACATCTGGAGAGCCAAGTTTGCTGACCTCTGCTTTAGACATATGACTAGATGGTTCTTCATATCCTGTCTAAGTGGCTTTGAATAAGAAAAGAGCCCAACTGTCCTAAATTAGTTGGCAGAGCCCGTATCAGGGCTTAAAGGGCAAAGACTTTCAAGCTAATATCAATCCCAGGAATTTCCCCCAAAAAACCATGTTGGCTGTCTTGCAAAGCCAAGACAATGGGACCAGACTATCTGTAAAAGATGAGTGAATACCACAGGAACGCTTTTAACTGAGTGTTAAAAGAACCATCTGCTTTTTCTCCAGTCTCAAAACACCTCCCTCATGCAAAAGATATTGCGTCATTTCTGGGACTGCCACAGTAAAGAGGTGGCTGGAAAGCACATGGAGTCAACCAAAGTAATTTTATCCCTTCAAGCACCATTGTCCACAACCCCAAAGATGCGATTCGGCCACTCTTCACAGCATCATTGTAGGGAGTACTTCCTTGATAGAGACAACATCTTCTGTAACACCTCACAGGATACTGAACACATTGTTTTGCTGGCCTTTCAAAATTGCTGCTTGTGAGATTTCTTGACTTGCTTAAGTAACTGACTTGTTCTTAGCAGGTGTCATATCTTAACCATTATAGATGTGTGTGTGTCTGTCTGTCTGTCTGTGTCTATCTATCTGTGTGTGTGTGTGTGTACTTGAAAATGTTGGATGCACTATTTGTCATAAAGCCAAGCAGTGAGTACTAATTTACCATGTAGTTAACAGAAGACTCCATCCTATCATTTTAAGCAGCTTTGATTCATGGTAACAAAAGAAAAGAAGTGTGAATTCAAACAAGACAAACCTTCAAAGGTGAATTTTAAAAAGGCTTCTTTGGTACACAAAGAAAACACAAAAGCTGAATGGATGACTGACAATTTTTTTAGCTGTTTACAACAGAAGAGAAGAAAAAATCAAAGGTGACTGAAGCAGAAATAAAATTTTAAGTGCAGTTGTTTAATGACTTGTAAGTAAGAACAACAAAACTATCTGAACAATCTCTGCAAAGTAGAGGAGAAATATAAAAAAAGCACAAACAGGTGATATTTTCCATAACGCCCCCCTCCCCCAAAATCAAAGTGAAATTTAAATCTGGGTTAGGGATACAGTCAAACTTTGCATAAAGAGTACCTCGCTTTTAAAGAGTAACTCGCTTAAAGAGCAGAATTTTCTCTGAAAGTTCGCTTCGCTTAACAAATAAAACCAACCAAAAACTCGCTTAGGAAATAAATCGGGGCTTTCAATCCCCCCCACAATTGGTCACTTACAATGGTGTTTCACTTAAAGAGCAAACTTGCTTAAAGAGCAATCCTGTGGAACGCATTATGCTCTTTAAGCGAGGTACAACTGTACTGAAAGACCAGCAGGGTAACATATTATCTGTTTAAGATGAAACAAAGAGAATATGTAAGCAATATATTAAATAAAAGATGCAAGTATGACGGCTTCCTTTGAAAAAAAATCTTGTGATAAAGAAGTAATTTTTTAAAATGAGATGAAAGATTCTCTCAAAGCAACTGAAATAAACAAATCAGCAGGAATAGATGAGATACCAGTGGAACTATTCTGTGGAAGTACTCAAGAGTTGCAACAAAGACTTTTATCATTTATGGCGTGAGACATGTCGTATCTTCATGCCTGGCCCAAAATGAAAAGGTACTAGAAATAACATTGCCAGTACACTTTGGATACTAGAGCATAACAAAGAATTTCAGAATAAAATATGCCTGTGCTTTATAGATAACTGTAAAACTTTGTGTAGATCAGGAAAAGCTATGAATTGTTCTATAGCAAATGGTTATGTCACAACAATTTATAGTCCTGATGTGTGACTTATACTCTGAACAAGCATTTAGGTAAAAATAATGGAGAAACCAGAATTATTTTCACTTACAAAGATTTCTCAGAAAGGCATGAAGCTTAGGTCTATCTACCAATATATAGGTACAACATATAATATGGAAAGCTTGGAAGGGTAGCTACAATGGAACTAGTAAAAATCCTCAAGTATAAAAATATGTTACTAGTGACCAAGGTGGGATGCAAGAGTAGACTAGCCTTCATGTGGTGCATCCCGGGCAAAGTGACATAGTCATAGCTAAATAGTCTACACATCAGAATAAGATGAGACTGAATTATTGCGTGCAACCTCCCTGTCAAAAGCTATGTAGAAGAATTAAAGTTCATCATATGATAAATAAATAAGTGACCAAGGTCAAGATTGTTCATATAGTACTATTCCTGATACAGGTAATTATGTACAGATATGAAAGCTATGCAAACTAGCTGACTGGGAGCGGGGGTGGGGATCAATCCCTTTGAAATGTAGTACCAAAGGAGAACTTCACAGATAAGCATGGGCCACAAGGAAAACAAGCAACTGGGTTCTAGATCTAGTCAAGCTTGAACTCTCAGTAGAAGCTAATGATTGAACATAGATCATCCTACTTTATACATATAAGAAGATATGACTCACTGGAGAAGATAATGCCAAGAATAATTAATTCAGAAGGCTGCTAGCATCTAAAACAAACTAGATGGCATATAACAAAAACAGTATTTTCTTTCCATGTTCAGCTTTGGGTTTGGACCATAGAAAGAACAGATTTCCAGAGCATTGATGATGATGATGATGATGATGATGATGATGAATCCAGACATGCTATACTGGGGAGATTTGACCATAGCAAGAGCAAAGTGAATCATGCAGACCTTCTAAATCAGGGGTGCCCAAAAGTTTCAGGCTGCAGGCTGGTCATGTGGTTCAGGGGGCTGGTCGCTATGGCTAGGGGGTTGGATTCAGCTCCCAACACTAATTCATAGATAAATAAATAAATAATAAATGAATGAATCCGGCCTGCAAAGCCCTAGTTGCTCCCGGAAGCAGAAGTAAAATGCGCATTTTACTTCAGTTTCCGGGAGCAACTAGGGCTTCGTGGGCCAGATGAATTGGCATTGGGGGCCGGATCCAGCCCCTGGACCATAGTTTGGGCACCCCTGTTCTAAATCAAATGTCAGTCAACAACTGGTTTGAGTGCCCGTCTCTGCCCCAGCTCTTGTGGAAATGAAAGGAGCCTCATTTGGGTGCTCCCTGAGTGGCGTTTCTTCCGCAAAAAAATCCTTTCAATCCAGAATAATTTCTGACATGAAATTATTATTATAACAACTGAATAAGTGGAAAGCATCAAGCTGGTCCAATACTTCAATGCAAAAATAAGTATGCTTGCAGCAAGCATTTAGAAATCTTAAACAATTGTTGGAGCATAATAATAAAAAAGTGTGTCAAGTCAATTCTGACATATGGTGATCCTTTTTAGGGTTTTCTGGGTAGAGAATACTCAGAAGTGCTTTACCATTTCCTTCTTCTATGCAACTTGTCCATAAATACAGAGTATAGCTCAGGGATTCTCAACCTGTGGCTGGTGGGCTGGATGGCCTGTTGCACCATTTCATGTGCTCCCCCACCGCCTTCACCACACACCACACACCAGAAAGTGCCATGTGGTGGAAGAAGGGCAAAATGGCCATCCAGGACCTGAAGCTGTCTGAGGGAGTGTTACCTGGCCTCTGGCTTTAAAAGGTTGAGAACTCCTGGTCTAGCGCTTCTCCTTGGAGGCAGGATGGAAAATTCGATGCCCAGCCTCTGGAGCAACAGCCAAACTGAGCAATCCAGCATACCTCAAAAGGAAGGGTATTCTTGCATTTTTATGCTGTCAAACTAAATGTAATTTTTCTTGTAAATTACTAAAGGCAGCCTGAACATGGCCAAGAATACAGAGATGAGCTTTTTCAGAGACTTAGTGGTGGGATTCATTTTTTTTACTACCTACTCTGTGGGCGTGGTATGGTGGGTGTGGCCAGGGAGAAAGCCCTGTGTTGTTCCCAAATTAGTACTACTTTATTTCAAAACTTGGATGGGCGGGGCCAGCCAGAATTTCTGTCACTGGTTCTGGCGAACTGGGGCAAACCTGCTGAATCCCACCACTCGAGTAGGTCTAGCCAGGGAGGTAACTGTTGACTTCTGAGATCATTGGATACCAAAGCATACTGCTAGATCTTGGATAAGGCTTCAGTATTCAACATAAATTGTATATTTCCTTAACATCATTCCCACAAAACATATGCTTGGCCTAAATGTTTCTAATAAGAACGCAACAAAGAATGTTATACATTCCTCAACTGTCTTAGGAGAATTATAATGCGGAGACTCAGGAGGAAATTAATTTTTCATAATTATAACATTGCTTAGTATCGGTGGATTTGATTTAGCACTTTATTAAAGTGTGTGACAGGCTGTTCCGTTGGATGTTTTCTATACAGAATACTTATACATCAGTAGGATGACCTGAGGAAATCATGGACCTTCATTTAACTCGATATGGGTTGGTGGGGTGGAAAAATATCATAGTTCAGAAATAAATGTATATAATAATTTTCACATAAAAATTCTACTTGTGAATTTTTGAATAACTCCTAAAATATTTTCCAAACTCAACTTTCCTGTACTTTGTTGAAACAATCATTTTATCTTGCCAAATCTAAAAGGTATTTCATTCTTTTTTCTTCACCCCAGATGTGCCAATTTTATAAAAACAAAGAATGGTAATACTAGCATAATTAATTTACATACAATAGTAGGCAGATTTCTCCACTAGAGTTTGATTGTCTGCCATGCTTTGCTTTTATCTGCTATTAGCCAAAAATGCTTAGCAAATCTAATGCTAAACCTGGCACTTTAAATAGTATTTTCCTTTTCTCTACTGACTCCACATGTTCATTTGAGTGTATTGTGTTGCTGTTGCATGTCTGCTACAGAAGTATTCACAAAGGCCTTGGAAATCCTTCTTCCACCAGCTAACTGAAAAATAGGAGGGCCAGAAGGAAGCTCTCAGGACTATGGATGGTTACAACAGGAAGAAGGATTGCTTCAGTTCTATTGAGAGTGAATACCAAAGTACGTTGGGGAAACAGAAACATAGATGAACCCAGGAAACCCCAATGAATGGGCTTTTCTGTCTCTCTCCAGCATCATTTGTTTATAGATTTTGATTCATTTTAGTCTTTATCTGCAGGGAGAAAATTCCCCACACATTAATTTCTCTCTTGGGAGGTTTATGAGTCAGCCTCTGTGACTGTAATTATGCCAAAATTTATCAGCATCTCATGAAAGCTTCCGAGTGCATGAGTGGTCCCAGTCTGAACATGAACATGAGAGGTATTTTTCCAAGATGTATCTCAGTTACCTTGCTTTTTCACACAAGAATAACTCTCATCTTTGACTTGTCTGAAATCACCAGGAGGAAACATAGACTCAACAGCCTACTTTTATATTCACTCTCAATAGAACTGAAGCAACCCTCCTTCCTGTTGCAACCATCCATAATGCCTTAAGGCATTCCTTCTGGCCCTCATATTTTTCAGTTAGCTGCTTTACGCATCTCTTCAACATTTCATGAAATTGTGTTTTCTGAATGCTCTACACCCTGACATGGACATCCTGAGAACAAGAGAGACTCCATTAAGCCCTTCAGTTTATTATACTGTACTTTTGTTTATTAAAAAAAGTGGCACAGTGGTTAAATTGCTGTCTTGCAACCAAAAGATTGTGAATTCGATCCTGACCAGGGATCAAGGTTTACTCAGCCTTCCATCCTTCTGAGGTTGGTAAAATGAGTGCCCAGCATGTTGGGGGCAAAATGTTAGTTAACTTGTGAACTGCCCAGAGAGTGCACTAAGCGCTGAGGGATAGTATGTAAGTGTGATTGCTTTGCTTTGCTTGTCAGTAACTATGGCTAGGAATCTTCCACAGCAGAGCTCAGCAGTATGTAGTATCTTCAGTCCCTGATTTCTATAGCTTGATGCTAGTGCTGTTGAATTCCACCACAATGAAAACAGCTTGGGAAAATAACGCTGTTACTCCCTTTAAAACAAAGTACACACTCTCCACATATCTTATTCCCACTTCCTTAAGAACAAAATGCATGCCTTGCTTACCAATCAAATCATTGTCTTGGAAAGCGCCTGCTCTTTTGGAAGAGCACTTTGATGTGAACTCAAAACATCCATCTGTCAGGGGAAAATACTTGCTTTCTGCTGAAAACAAGACATAAAAGGAATGTGCATCTTGATTTAAAGAAGGAACTCTAATTTTGGAGAGAAAGGCTTTTGGAGATCAAATTCAGCATAGTGGCAGAAGAAGAGTGTTTGTTCCCTTATAACTCATTTGGCCAACTCACTCCTGAGCAAACAAGGGCTGGGGGTAGCCTGTAGTGGGTTCCCTTGAAGCAAACCTGCCATTTGTTGTGGCACTTGGATTAGGCTCTGCTGCTGGGTCACAGGCAGCCAGTCTAACACCTGGTTCTGCCACTCTGTAAGCTGGCAGACTAGTTCTTCCTCCCTCACCGTGGCCCAGGCACAACACTGTCCAAATACTCCTGGGGCAAGTAGACAGACCCCACATTGGGTGCCAGTGTGTAGCCTGCCAGCTGTCCCCCACCATGAGGAGGGAAGGCTCCCCCAAGACAAACCCTGTAGGCTCAGAGTCTCTAGCTCTATGTCCTACAGCTTCCTCCCAAACAGCTTCTCTTCCTCACCAAGGTTTCTTCCCACTTGCCTTTCATGCTCTGTGCTTGAAGTGGGGAGCTGTCTTAAGGAAAGAAAGGAGCAGCATCTGTGCCAGCAAGATTCAAAGAGAGAACACCCAGCAGCTTATCTTTTTCAGTATAGCTCAGGAGTGGCCTTAACTGGTGTCAAAAACCCTCCTCACCATCTGTCTTTCACTGTCATTTTATTCCTGTCTTAATGGCTTTGCTTAGCTGCATCTAATTAATTGGCACCCATTGGGTCAATTCATTCTGGAAGGCATGTTCCCCGGGGACCTCATCCTTACAAAACTTTCCTCCCATCCATGAATATTGTGTCCCGTCCCCCCTCCACTGCACACCTTTCCCTTCTCATACCAGCTCAACTAAAAGAAAAGAAAAGAATGAAAAAGAAAAGAGTACTGAACCAAAAATGTCCAGAAGGACAATGAAAAAGGGCTTTGCTGGTTCAAGATTTCCTGTATATTGTCTTATCACCAAAAATATATATTGAATCAGACTGTGCCATATGCAGTCAGCAAAAGTGAGCTTAATCACTATAATACTGCACACTAAGTACCGGTAAGTGAATTAATAAATGAGTTATTTATATGCAAATCTTTTTAATATACAGTCATCTTAAAGTGAGCTGAGTTGTTGAATTCAAAGTACATCCGACATTCTGGGTCACATATTTTTGAGGTCAGAGAGTGCTATAAAAATGAATCTTGTAAACAACAACTGAATTTTTAAGAAGACCCCCTTTGAGCTTTTGTGGAGAACAGAAATAAAGTCAGATGTTAAAAGATCTTTAGTGAGCTCAAACCTAGGACTCTTACAGAAGCTTGGGTTTTTTCCATCCTCAGTATATTCCATGTTAAAGTAGAATGGAACGCTTTTCATGTGTTTTCGTGTCAGAGATTACTCTGGGATGAAAGGATTTTTGCTGGGGATGCCTGAATGAGGCTCCTTTCATGTCTCTAATGAAACACGGAAATTCAGGCATGATTTTGGGCTTGGCTATATTTGTGTGACTGTTTTAAGCACGTCTGTGTGGAAGAACCACTGCCTGCTGTCTAAGAGAAAGCAACATGACAGAGAAAGAAGCACCTTACTCAGTGGTGGGCTGCTGTCGGTTCAGACCAGTTCGGTCAAACCGGTAGCAGAATTCCGGAGGGGTTCGCCAGGTGTGTGTGTTAGTAAACCAAACCGGTCGCCTCTCTGGCCACCCTCTGGATTTCTTTTCCGGGCAGCCAAAAATGGCTGCTCGGAAGTGCACATGCTTCAAAACTCCATTTGACACATGTGTACTGAAAAATAGAAGTGTGCATGAGTCAAATGGTATTTTGATGCATGCGCACTTCCGAGCAGCCATTTTCGGCTGCCCAGAAAGGATGCAGTGGCGTCCTTGGAGCAGCTGTGGTGGTGGCGGTCTTTTCCTTTCCTGCCGACTGCTAACAATGCTCCCACGGTGGTTCCGCCGGGCTGGACCAATGCCGAGCCTGGCTGTGCTGCCAGGCCAGGATAGGCTGCGCCGCCGCACCCCTGCCACCTACCTGCTGCTCCCCGAGTCCCCGACAGCCCGACCCCAGCAAAGGTAAGGAACTAGGGTTTGTTTTCTTTGTGTTTCGGGTGGGTGGTATTTTATGTAGTGTGTGTTTATGTTATTTTTATGTGTACTGAGTCTTTATTTTATTTTTATTTTATTTATTTTTTATTTTTTACTTTGGCTCCGCCCATTATGTCATGATGTCATGACATCGGCTCCGCCCATGACATCATGACAGCATGACATTGGCTCTGCCCATGATGTCGGCTCAGCCCACAGTGTGGTAATAAAATTTTTGGCATCCCACCAGTGCCCTTACTGTATCTCAGAGAAAAGCCTTATGGAAAGGTGACAAAAAAATTACCCAAATTAGGATAACAATCTAGATTGTTAATGTAGGGGAATTTA